>JAKTZS010000073.1:0-30356 GCA_030562575.1 Wickerhamiella parazyma
GCGTGGCGCTGCAGGCATCAATGTCTATTTTCCAGCTCGGGTCGGACGTCTTGTTCCACTGGGGCAACCGGCTGCAGAGCTGGTTCTTCACCAAGAGCGAGCAGGATACGCTGCTGGAGCAGCTTGGGCGCGCCGACTCGTACGAGGAGTGGCAGCAGATCGCCGACCGGCTCGACCAGCTCGCCGGGAACGACCTCTGGCGCCAGAACCCAGAGAGCGCCTCCTACGATTACAAGCTGATTGCGTCGCGGTTCCGGCACCTTGTTAGCGCACGCAAGGCTGGCCGCCAGGACAAGGTCGCCGACATTGTGCGGAGCGGCTCGCTGCGCAACATGGGCTCCATTGGCAACCCGCACCTGTACAACCACTCGTTTGCCGGCACAAAGTATTTGATTGAGGACTATGTGGACGAGACGGTGCAGAGCCTCGAGTACCTGGGGCACAATGAGGAGATGACCGCCAACGACCGCCAGAAGCGGCTCGACTTTTTCCACGACACGCGGCAGTCATTTGGCCGCACCGCGCTGATATTGCACGGCGGCGCGCTGTTTGGCATGTGCCACGTGGGCATCTGCAAGGCGCTGCTCAAGCAGGGGCTGCTGCCGACCGTCCTGAGCGGCGCGACCGTGGGCGCCGCGGTGGCGGCCTATGTGTGCTCTGTGCCGGCGCCCGAGCTCCTGGATGCGCTCGAGCAGGTCACCTATCGGATGCCGCAGAATCTGAGCCTGTACAACAAGTGGTACCAGGGCGGCGTGGCCGAGGGGGTCATGCGCACGTTTTTCCCGCCCGAGATTGTGCTGTTTTTGCTGTTTGTGAATGACCACCTCGCGGACATGACGTTCGAGGAGGCGTACATTGTGTCTGGGCGCATTTTGAACGTGCCGGTGCTGCCGCAGTTCTCGACGGCCGCGAGCGAGGGCCGCATCCTCAACTACCTGACGGCGCCCAAGGTGCTGATCCGGACGGCGATCTTTGCCTCGATCGGCACGGGGCAGCTGCCCAATATCGAGTCGTCCGAGGTCGAGCTGCTGTGCAAGGGCCCCGACGGCGAGATCCTGCCGCTGTGGCCGTTCAGCGTGCGCTACGAGCCGAGCAACTCAAACACGTATATGCACTCGCGCAATTCGCCGTACCACCGGCTCAGTGAGCTCTTTAACGTCAACAACTTTTTGGTGTCGATCGCGCGGCCGTACCTGGCGCCGGTGCTGCTCAGCGACTTCAAGTACCGCGGCCACCAGCACCTGATGCAGAACCTGCTGCGCGTCGCGCGCACCGCGTGGCTGTACCGGCTCGCGCAGCTCAGCGACTGGGGGCTGCTGCCGCGCATCCTGCAAAAGCTGTTTGTGGACGAGACGATCCCGGGCGGGTTCCAGGTGAACATTGTGCCCGAACCCGAGTCGCTGATCCACGACCTGGCGTCGCTGCTCGACTCGCACGACATCAAAAAGAAGAGCGACCACTGGATCAAGATTGGCGAGCGCAGCGTGTGGCCCATCACGACGATAATCTGGGCGCGCACCGCCATTGAGGTGTGTTTGGATTCGATTCATGAGGAGTTATTTAGTGTTTAATTTATTAGTGCGGTGTAGGTTGGATCAGTGGATGCCCAGTGGCACCTTTGTGGCACCTTTGTGGCACCTTTGAATGCGCCCCTGCGGCATTGCGCACCTCCCAACCCCCTCCGAACCCCACATAAGCATGAACTCTGAGAGCTCGCAAGAAGAGCCCAAACCGTACATTGTAGAGGACTCTGACGACGAGGACGACGACCAGAGCCCGCTCACGCTCGGCGCTACCCGCCAAATGAGCCGCAGACTCTCCAACGCAGAAAAGGAGGACGCCGCCTCGTCCACGCTTAGCAGCGCCGCCTCCAAGTCAAAAGACATTCTCACGAGCCTGCTGTGGCCCGGCTGGCTCCTCAACCACCTCGACTTTGCCTCGTTCAAGATCGCCTCGCGCACCTGGGCCCACGTCTGGCTGTGCGGCTTGTTTATCTGCGTTCCCGCCGCGCTCAAGTGGGTCGGCAGCGGCGCCTACCTGGCGATGATCCTCGCGCTGATTGACCCCGCCGGCGGCCAGTCGATCGCGCTCGGCGCCATCAACAGCGTGCTGCTCATCTACGTGGCCACGGTCGCGTTCACCGCCCAGACGATCGCCAACGCCATCAATTGGCGCATCAGGGGCAGAATCAGCACCCAGGAGCTCGGTCTCGCCGTGTTTGGCAGCGGAGAGTGCCCGACGGGCGACATGAGGTGCTTCCAGGCCGCCCTGCTCGACGGCCGCTACATCACCACAAAAACAAACATCGTCACCGCATTTGCCGTTTTCATCACCCTCATGTGCATGGTGTGGATCAGCAACCGCAAAATGCTGCAGACCCACATGCGGCTGCCGCTCATCATGTGCATCATCTACTGCACCATCGCAATGACCTACACCAACCACCTGCCCAACTTCCACCCGTGGACGGTCGGCAAGGTCTACTTTTTGCCCACGTTTGTCGGCGTGGCCATCCGCATGGCGCTGGCATGCGTGTGGTTCCCCACGAGCTCGAGCGCCAACGTCACCGCCCACATTGCCCGACTGCACGGCACCATTGCCAGGGCCTCGATGGACCTCAACACCAAGATCCAGGAGACGCCGCTGTCGTCGGACGAGTTCCCCGCGCTGGCGGACGCTTTCAGCTCAAAGTACAACCCCAACCCGATGTTTTGGGCAATGCTCGCCCCGGACCTGCCCCTGATTGCGCTCGAGCCGCTCTACAGCCGCTTGGACGCCGAGGATATCCAGGAGTTTTTGGTGGCCGCGCGCAGACTGGCTGGGTGCCAGTCCTCGTTCACCTTTTTGTACAATGAGTTTTTGGATCTCCGCAAGACCGTTTTTGAGGGGGGAGCAGGGGCAACGTCGCGCCGCAGTAGCTCCTACAGCTCCAGCGAGCCCCTACGCAAGCGCCGCACAACGGTGGCCGACGTGTCGCGCAAAAAGGGCCACTGGCTCAGGCGCCGGCTCAAAAAGGAGTACCTCGAGACGGGCAACTTTGAGGCAGCCTTTACCAAACACATGGCCGAGACGCGCGTCAAGTTCAACAGCGTGGACGAGCTGCAGACTGTGTTTGAGGCGGTGATCAAGCACCACGCCCCGCTCATTGAAGCAAGCAACAAGGCTGCGCTGCTTGCCTCACAGTGGATCGACGACGCCAACAAGTTCAGGGCCACGGCGCTGCTGTGGCCGCCCTACCGCAAGAAGCGCGTGCAGCGGCAAAGGGAGTTCTCGCAGCAGATCGACGAGGCCCTGGCCAACATGGACGCCGAGTACCGCCGCCTCAAGCAGAATTGCGACTGGCTGCACAACCAAGCAGACTGGACCACCCAGTTCTCCGAGTCCCAGACCGCGTACGCGATCGCCCAGGACGTGTACTGCGAGTACCTGAGCGAGCAGCTCATGCGAATCTCACGGCGCCTCTGCCGCTGGTGCGTGTTTGTCGATCTCACCCGGCCGCACGCCACCTTGATTTTGCCGTTCCAAAAGCAGCCCGAGACAAAGCGCGAGCGCATCATCAAGCACTTTAGGGAGCAAGACATTTCTGGCGGCCTCGAGGAGCTCAGCCCGCCGGCCGACCCCAAGAGCTTCCGGCCGGTGCGCAACGCGCAGCCGCGCAACCCCAACTCGACGCCGCCGCGCAACTGGTTCCACGTGGCGGGCACCCACCTCGCGCGCCTCCAAAAGAATTTGCAGGGCGACTCGGCTATCTACACCTACAAAAAGGCGTCGTGCACGCTCATCCCAATGATCCTGTACATGGACCGCAACCACCTGCGGTGGGCGTATGGCTACCGCGTGGTGTGGGTGTCGATCATGGCAGCGCTGACCTGCGCGCCACGCGCCGGCGACTGTGCGTTCAACCTCGCGGTGCGCTCGTCCATGTCGCTATTTGGCTGCGTGTTTGGCCTCGTGTGCTGGTACATCAGCGCCGGCCGCGGCGACGGCAACTCGTACGGGTTTGGCGGCACCCTGGCGGTGGCGGCGGGCATTCTCGCGTATACGCGCCATTTCGCCACCCTCGGCGGCGTGCCCGGGCGCATCGTCTTCTCGGTCACCACCGTGCTGGTGTTTGGCGTGTCGTTTGTCGACGAAAAGGGCACCAGCGTCACATACCTGACCCACGGCTGGAACGTGGCGTGGATCCGGTTTGTGACTGTTTTGGTCGGTTTGACGGTTGGCTTTTTGGTGACGATCCTCCCGCACGCAGAAACAACCAAAAAGGCCGTGCGCTCGCAGCTGGCGGGGCTGCTCCACTCGCTCTCAGAGACGCAGACCTCGATCGTGAATTTTGCCCTCCAGCGCTACGACGACGACAGCGTGCACCAGGTCTATGTCAAGGACGCCATTCTCGAGCAGCTCGCCCTCAAGATGCGCGGCATCTCGCTGGCAAAGATGAGCATGGCGCTGCTGGTGTTTGAGCCGCCCCTCACGGGCTACTGGCCCGCCGCGCACTACAACCTGCTGCTGCGCACGATTGGCGAGCTCGGCTACCTCCAGAGCTCGCTCTACGGGCTGCTCAACGGGGTCAAGGACCGGGACGAGATCCTCGAGGTGTTGACCTGTATGGGCATGCTCGACAGCGACATCCAGGCCGGAACCTATTCGCTGGTGTACATGTGCGCCAACTCGCTCGTTACCGGCTCGCCGCTGCCGACCATCACCCCTGGCCGCCTGGCGCCCGACCACCGGCTGATGGTTGAGCGGCACTACCAGGACGGCGAGAAGTTGGAGGTGCTCAAGGCGTTTTCGAGAACCGCCCCGGGGCGCTCCAAGCTCGTGGCGGTGCGCATCTCCGAGCTGTACTATCGCCGCCTCGACGCGCTCATGGCGATCGTCAAGCGTCTTGTTGGCGAGGACTTTGGCGTCGATTCGCGCATGCACCAACTCTTTCATCATAATGAACACGTTTCTTAATTTATTTTCATTCCATTTCCGTTCTACTCTTCAAGTAACCTAATCAAATGAACCTTTGGACCCTCAGCCTCGCAGCGCTCGCAGCCGCAGACAAGCTCCAGATTGGTATTCTCAAGCGCGCAGACGAGTGCACCCAAAAGGCCCAGCCCGGCGACCGCGTGGCCGTGCACTACTCTGGCAAGCTGCTTGATGGCACCGAGTTTGACAACTCGTACAACCGCAAGCAGCCGATCGAGTTTGTTCTCGGCGCCAAGCAGGTGATTTCCGGCTGGGAGCAGGGCATCCAGGGCATGTGCGTCGGCGAGAAGCGGAAACTGACCATCCCCCCACACCTCGCCTATGGCAAGTCCGGCGCCGGCCAGGTGATTGGGCCCGACGCCACGCTTGTTTTTGTGACCGAGCTGGTGTCTATTAGTCGTAAAGATGAGCTCTAGCTCTGTCCTATAGTCTATGCTGTCATTTGTAAACTCGGGCAAAAAGTTGCAGGTTTTGAGCGGTAGCGTGCCCCACGGCGCGGCCCTCGGGGTGATTGACGCCAGTTTCAACCCTCCAAACAACGCCCACCTGCGACTGGGCCACATTTTGCGCAACCACAACCACACCTGCAGCCTCGTGCTCCTGCTCGCCACGGGCAACGCAGACAAGCCTGCGGCCCCGATCGCCGAGCTCGAGACCCGCCTCGAGATGCTCAAGCTGTTTGCGCAAGAATTCAAGGGCAGCGTGTGCATCGCCCTCACCAGCGAGGCCCTGTTTGTTGCAAAGAGCCAGGCGCTCAAGCAGGCGTTCCCGGCCTCAAAGCAGCTGTTTGCCATGGGGATCGACACGGTGCAGCGACTGTTTGACCAGCGGTACTACCGCGAGCCGGTCTACCGCGTCCTGGGCCAATTTTTCAGCCACGCCGAGATCATCGCCCTCACGCGCAAGCCAGACGAGGTGAGCGGCACCCCAGCCATTGACATGTCGCCGTACCTGCAGTACCCGCAGGTCTATGTCCTGCAGAGCGACGCCTCCACCGACCAGATCTCGTCGTCCCGCGCCCGCCAGGCGCTCGCCAACGGCGACTGGCCCGAGCTCGAGCGCCAGGTGCCGGCGCCCATCGCAGCGTTCCTGCGCGCCAGCACTAGCACCAGCACAAACCCCAACCCCAAACAAGAGAATTAAATTACTTACAATACATTAGAGGAGAGAAAACAATGCAACGGCAAGGCTGTTGGCCAAACCAAACTGGCCAGCGGCAGGAGCGCCGTTGGTGCTCGAGCCAGAGCCAGAGGAGCCAGAGCCGGAAGCAGAGGCGCTGCCGGTCTTGGAGCCGCCGGTCTGTGTGGCAGTGTTGATGGTGGTCGAGACAGTGGTAGACTTGCCCTCGCAAACGTATTCATTACCAAAAAAGTCGCCGTTCGAGTGGGCGTCGTCAAAGTCGCCGCAGTCAAAGGTGTCGCTCGACTCGACGTGCACGTCACCCTCGACGCGGTTCAGGCTGGGCATGGAGGCCTTGGTGAAGTTACCAATGAGGGTCAACGCGCCACGGATGGTCTGCACGTTGGGGAAGCCGGTGATGCTGCCCAGGTTGGTGTTGTTCTCAACAGTCAGGGCGCCGTCCAGCTTTGTGAGGCCGCTGAAGCTAATGTTGCTCAGCTTGGAGTTGCCAGTGATGGCAAGGTCACCAATCTGGTTCAGCTGGTTGAAGCTGAGGGTCGACACAGAGTTGTTGATGAACCCGAGCGAGTTGTTGATGGCCTGCAGCTTGGGCGCGTCAACAGAGCCGCAGAAGCGGAAGGTGGCGTTGTTGGCCCACACGAGCTGGGGAAGCGACACATTCACGCTGGGCGAGTTGAAGGTGATTTGCAGAGCGTTGCTGATGGTGGTGACGCTAACGTTGATGCTCTTGATGTTGTTGTTGTTGTTGATGTTGAAATCAGCAACGTCAGACAGGTTGAGGCCAGAAAGGCTGCTCAAGTAGGTGTCGGCGATAATGACAGAGCCGGCCTTTTGGACACCAGAATTGAACTGCAGCTCGCTGAGCTGGGGAAGAGTCTGGTAGGTGATGCTGCCAACCTCGTTGAGCACAGGCATCGACAAAGTGCCGAGCGCAGTCAAGTTCTTGAGGGTAAAGTCGCCGCTGATGGTGGTCAGCTCGGGGGCAGACAGGCTCGAAAGACCAACGCTCTCGGCGTCGATCGAACCGACGCTCTGCAAGCCGTTCAGGGTAATCACACCGTCGCTCTCGATGGTAATGCCACCGCTGTAGTTACCGCACGAGGCGATCCCGTCGGCGTCGCTCTGGCTGCTGATAGTAATATCACTGCTGCAGTCAGTGTCGGCCAGGCCCACGCACAACAGGTAGGCGGCAACAAAAAGATCACGCGAAAACATCATCAAGTAAGCGGTGAGAGGGGGGGCCCCCGAGGTATTTATAAACATGCACGCGCCAGTCGGCATATGCATATGCATCAAGCCAGCCGTGCAGTCAATCCGTGATGCCGCGCGCAGCCAGCCATTGTATCGCACACTGTACAAGAACGTCCCCGGAGCCGAACTTGCTTTGTTTACTTTTGCCGGTTTGGGCCCGGCGCTGCCACCGCGCACCGTCGCCCTGCATGTACCTGCAGATTCCGCATCGACTGATCATTTTGAAACCGGTGAAAATCAGGCTATATATAGCTCTGAACTTGTGAAAAAAGACCCTGCTTGTCCAGTCGCTGGCCAGCACGCGGCAAAGCCGCCCTGCTGGGTCGCCGCAACCGTGCCACTCACCCCCCTCCCCCTGTGCGTGCTGCCCTGACAACCAGCCACAGCCAGTATGCATAAAGGCCGCATGCCTATAGAGAGCAGGCGAATGGCAGCTCGCTTGATTGAAGGGCACAGCTCGCGCACAGCGTTCCGATCGGCTGGTTTTCGCCGCTATTTGTCTCAAAGATCGACATATTGAATTCCATATACTGCTAAGCCCCACGACCTTCGCATATATATATTATGTAATTTTCCCGGACAGCTGTCTCAGGGTAGCTGGCGAGCTCGGGTTTGAGGTGCGAAATGCAGCTGAGAATCAGCGGATAGTTCCTCCTCGGACTATTCTGCTGCGGCGCGTTCCCGCAGAATACCCGGCATTTCCAAATGCTCCCCTCTTGATTTGCTTCTACCTTTTCTACTTGTGCCCTAACCCTTTGCTCGCAGCACGCGTTAAGCGGCCAAGACCGGTGCGGCACACGCTGGTGTCGGCGGCATTTCGTCGTTGAACTGGTGGTAATACTTGTGGTTATCGTGTTTCGATATGTGCGTGGACATTCTGGCGGCTGCTACGCCTCGTTTCAGCAGCGAGACCCCCTCTACCCACTCAGACCCCGCTCATTATCAAGCGCGGCACCCCTGAAGGCAACCTCAGTCTCGCAATCTGCAAAACATTTATAAAGTTGCGTCTTCTTCAAACCAGAGTTCACGGCTCGACGGGTGGCAGAAGCACTCCAGCCCACAGATTGCACCAGGTGAAAAGTACGGCCCGAGTGGGAATGCACATTTGCTAAAACTAGTATTTAGAGTACTTCAAAGCCTCTACTATATCCTAGCGCTCGCGCGAGAGCCTGAGTGAGACTACAAGCTGAGTCTCTGGTACACTCGTCGTGGGCCCACCGCATCGAATTGTGAAGCGGTACATGTGCTGTATTAGGACTGGCACAAGGTCAGTTTGTAGCAAAGCGCGGCTGTCTCTGCTTTGCCAGATGGCATCTGCCATCGGTCGTCAAGATTTGCCAGAAGCTAAACGTGCTGGAAAAACTCTAATCGTCAAGTTCACAGTCCCCTCACTGGTATGCATCCGTTCGTCGCCCAGATCGCGCAACTGATGGTAGCGTCATCTGCTGCTAAGGGGTGGCATCGCCCTTTGAGCTCAAACGGTGCGCACCTGAACCTTAAATGTCATTGCTCTTTAAGCTGAAACTTAACTTGCGTTGACTTATGACGGACGAGGATTTTGCAAAAGACTTCAAAAGGGTACTTGAACAGACCACGTACAACTTTTACCATCGTGACTTGCTTTGGCAACATCGGGCAGTGCTCAGAAGCGCATTTCCAGAGATACACCTACTTTATGCATCACTCGAGGCTGATATGCCTCGTACCTACAGAGAAGCTGCCTTTTACACGCGCGATATGTTTGATAGACCAGGCAGCATGGAAAAAATACCAGAGCAGGGGCGCCAATATTTTGTTTGTGCAGCTCTTTGCCAACACTACCACCAAGAGCATATCCGCATAACCCCCTTTGCGAATCTCTTTGGCACATTGACCGACCTACACCTTGGCAGTGCGATCGTCGCGCTCACAGGCGAACCTCGATATCTAAACCAGTCTGCTGGTCCATTCAGCCATTGGACCTCCTGGAAAGAGATTCTCGGCCATTCACCGACTGCATATCGCTTCTTATCGCCGTCTCTGCGCGGGAACTTGATTCTAGCTCGTCAAGTCTGCAGGCTCGTCCCAAGCCTTTATCAGTATGCGACTGGTGCAGCTAAAGGTGACTTTGAGTTAGCGCGCGACGTGTGCCACCAGGACGGCCTATTACTTGGCTATTGCAATGACACTTTTGCTGCTGATTATCGTATAGTCTCGATTGCTCTAGAGCAAAATCGTGGTGCTGCCTTGTACATCAGCGGCGACTTTTTGAGGAGGCCAGAGCAATTTATCAGAGTGCAAAATCTGCTTGAAATGGTACACCTTTCACCTGCAGCGCTCCAGCATGACCAGGTTCTATTGAATTTCATTGCCACAGATCGCTGGGATGGGGATGCAGTTGAGGTGGAGCTGGCGCTGGATCTCTGCAGATATATCCTTCGCGTCCAAGGAGATATACTGGAGGCATGTGCTGCATATTTTTGCGACGACCCTGAACTCCCAAGGGTGACGCGCGACATTGTGCCGCCTTACGACGAACTTTTGGTCAGGCGCATCGCTTGCAGTTCTGACGGTCCTACCTATAGTCTTTGGCATCATGAATTGCTCGTGAGCCTCGTGCCCGTGCTTCGGGATGTTTTTCCTGACCTTGACCAGCTTTGTGCCATTGTCGAGACTGAAAAACCAATTAATATTGCAGCCTCGGAGGCCTTTACAGAGGAGCTGTTTGATGATCCCAGCTCAATTGAGCGTGGCGACGCCCTACCTGAACGCGGCCGCGATCTGTTCATTTACCTTAGTCTCCATGAGTTCAAGCGGCGCAACCCAGGAGCGAGCCTCGTCTTTGAAAACCTCTTTGGTTCTGTCACCAACGCGCATGTTGGCAGTGCCATTGTCCGACTTACCGGTGAACCGCGCTACGTGACCCGTAACGACACTCAGTAGATGGATTAATAGCATGGTAGAACAGGGCGCAGTCAGATGTCAATCCCAGCGCTTGCGCCAGTTCGCGACACCGCTCGTAGAGCAGCAGAAGGGGTGCACCCAGGATCTGGGACGCGGCCGTGTGGATATATGTTCTATTTTTTTCTTTTGTTTTGTTTACATGTCCGCGCTCAGGTTGCCAGTTGCGCTTAAATTTGCCTTATTCCCCATCACGCATAGGCCTTTAAATACCCTCACAAGCATTAGATCTCTATATTCTAGGCTCTTTTTGATCAGTGCTACATCCTCCTTTAGTGGAATTGGTCGCTCCACAATGTTGCACTACTACATCCATGGAGATCGAACCCGAAGACAATCTATGGGCCAGGAGGCTCTCTCGCAGTAGCAATGGCCCTACATACAATCTCTGGCATCATGAAATGCACGTGCGCTACAGAGACGCGTTCAGGGGTGTCTTTCCTGACCTAGACCAGCTTTGCGCCTTCGTCGAAGCCAACAAACCGCTCACCCTTGAAGCCTCGAGGAGCTTTACAGAGGAGCTATTTAATGATCCCAGCTTGATTGAGCGTGGCGACGCCCTGCCTGAGCGCGGTCGCGATTTGTTCATTTACGCCAGCATCCATGAGTTTAAGCGGCGCAACCCTCACGCGAACTTGGCCTTTGAAAACCTCTTTGAATCTGTGACCAACGCGCAGGTTAGCATTGCCATCGTCAGACTCACTGGTGACCCACGCTACGTGACCCGTAATGGTACTCCGGCCGAGCTTGAGCAGTTCTGGGCTCCGATCCTGGAGCACTCACCAGCTGCATATCGCTACCTGCCACGGGCACAACGTGCGAGCCTCGCCCTTACTCGTCAAGTCTGCAGGCTCGTGCCAAGCCTCTACCAATATGCAACAGGTGCTGCCAAAGACGAGTTTGAGCTAGCGCGTGACGTGTGCAGGCAGGATGGGCTACTACTCGGCTATTGCAACGATGTTCTTGCTGGAGATCATCGCGTAGTCTCGGCTGCTCTAGGGCAAAATCGTGCTGCTGCCTTGTACATCAGCGGCGACTTCTTGAGGAGGTCAGAGCAATTTCTCAAAGTTCAAAACCTGCTCGAAATGGTACACCTTTCACCTGCAGCGCTCCAGCATGACCAGGTTCTATTGAATTTCATTGTCGCAGGTCTTTGGGACGAGGACACTGTCGAGGTAGAACTTGAGCTTGGTCTCTGCAGGCACCTCATTCACGCCCAGGGAGATGTCTTGGAGGCCTGCGCTGCTTATTTTCACGAGGACCCTGAACTCGCAAGGGTGACGCGCGACATTGTAGCGCTGGACGAGTATGAGCCAGTTCCACTTGGCAATGATTAGTTGGGTTTGATTGGTGCAGGTTACCTAGAAAATTAACTGTTAGCATTTATCTCTTGCATGATATTTAGTTCACGTGTTTATCGTAACCGTTTGGCATCGCGTGATGGTGTTTTCTGAGCCGCTTGAAGGGGCTATACAGGGCGACAAATAGTGCACCCGATAATTGGTGCGTTCCCGTATTATTATTGATTTAGGCCCATTGTAGCTAGCAGGATGCCCTTATATCCAGGGTAGCTGCGGCAATGCCCTTCAGGGCACGGTACTCCAGAAGAAAGTGCTTGGTGTTCATATGATGGTTTAGCAGCGATAGAGATTAAACAAATAAAAGCTGTCTAGAAGAGATGAACAATCTTTCATGTGTTCAAGGAGCGATGCCACGCGCTTTGTAGATTTATAGATGGTATCCATGAACATGGGTCTGGTAGCATTCAGCAGACCACTCAATAGGAGCAGCGGAGCTGCCGTGGTGGGCCACACGGCCCACAGCGGCGGACGTTTCCGACGAGCTCGGTCGGCGATCAAGATCAAAAAGATGAAAGTCATTGACGAAGAAAAAGATAGAAGGAATCAACAAGCATTCATGCGTTTGATGTGCGGTACTCTGCGCTCACATTATTGACGCAAGAGTGTAGAAAAACACCCCTCCTTGTCTGTCGGGTTCGGTCCCCCCTCGAAGAGCGGGGCTACGCGCTTTATATAGTACCCATGCGATGCACTTGGGTATCAACGTAACTCGCTGATGACCTAGCCGCTGGCGGGTAGCCAATAGCTCAACATCTGCTGCATACCTGAGGCATGGGCAGCAGATCTTGGCATAATATTGTAGATAGATTCTAGCTCTCATCAACACCAAGTGTTGATTAAATTAGTGTCTAGCTCAATACTGACTGCTCCAAATTTTGCCGCGAGCCAGCCAATTTTGTTATAGTGACGCAGGCCGCTGGCCTATGGACGACTGATGCAGCCTAAGCCATTTTCGTCACTATTTGGCTAGCTAGATCTAAATCGCGGCGGAGAGTCACGCCACTATCGTTGGCGCCAAAACATTTAATGAGGATTTGGTCTGCCGGTAGTTTATAAATGCCCAATTTGAACAAGCCCTGAAATCTGTCTATTTATTCCACATTGCTCATTTTCGGATTGTTGCGACAATTGGCTAAAACCTTAAATTGGAACGTGCAGCATGCGCTATTTAAGCTTAGAGATCGTGCCCGTAGAACCATCATGTTGACAGACATTGACGACGAACTTTTGGTCAGCGGCATCATTCGCAGCACCGACGGTCCCAAGTACAATCAGTGGCATCAAGATTTGCTCCTTCGCCACAGTACCGTGCTCAATGATGTGTTTCCTCAACTGGAGGAGCTCTCCACCTTCCTCGAGCAGGATACACCGATCAATTTTGCAGCTTCGAGGGCCTTTACAGAGGAGCTGTTTGATGATCCCAGCTCAATTGAGCGTGCCGACGCCCTGCCTGAACGTGGCCGCGACTTGTTCATTTACCTTAGTCTTCATGAGTTCAAGCGGCGAAATCCAGGAGCGAGCCTCGTCTTTGAAAACCTTTTCAGTTCTGTGGCCAACGCGCAGGTTGGCAGTGCCACCGTCCGACTTACTGGCGACCCACGCTACGTGTCCCGTAAAGGTACTCTGGCCGAGCTCGAGCAGTTTTGGGCTCCCATTCTTACATATACCCCACGGGCATACCGGTACTTATCACCGGAGCTACGTAGGAGCCTCGTCCTCACTCGTCAGGTGTGCAGGCTCATTCCAAGCCTGTATCAATACGCGACTGGTGAGGCTAGGGCTGACGTTGAGCTAGCGCACGACGTGTGCAGCCAGGATGGTCTACTACTTGGCTACTGCAATGACACTCTTGCTGGAGATCTTCGCATAGTCTCGGTTGCCCTGGAACAAAACCGTGGTGCTGCGCTGTACATCAGCGGCGCCCTTCTAAGGGACTCAGAGCAGTTCAAAAAGGTACAAAATCTACTTCAAATGAAAAACCTTTCGTCTACAGCGCGCCAGCATGATCAGGTCCTTTTCAACTGCATTGCCGCAGGTCATTGGGACGGGGATGCTGTTGAAGTGGAGCGAGAGCTGAAGCTCTGCCGACATCTCATTCACGCCCAGGGAGATGTCTTGGAGGCCTGCGCTGCTTATTTTCGCGAGGACCCTGAGCTCGCAAGGGTAACGCGTAATATTGTACCACCTGACAATTTTGGGCAGCCCGAGCCAAGGAGTAGCTCTGTGTGATGGCGGCATTCATCGAACCAAACTTTACTGCGCCTGACCTTGCTGCGAGTCAGCCGGATTTAATAGAGTGATGTTGACCGCTGGCCTGTTGACAGCTAATGCAGTCTCTAAATCATTTTCTTATTATCTAGCTAGCTGGGTGGTTCAAGCAGCGTTGAGAGATTGAGCCCCTAGCTATAGTGTGTGGTGACTAGATGGAGTAGAGTAGATAGTATCATCCAAGCATCCTAAAAGGAAGAGAAACAGATCAAGAGTCATTCTGCACACGGCCTGTTAGCCACCTGGTAACTGTAATGGTCTCGAGTGATACAGTCGTCAATACCCTAGGGGACCATGACTCGGCGGCCCTTGTACCTGTGGGGGGGACCCACATACTGACGTCATCGCCAACCTCTCGACCGAGGGGTCCTCAACCCTGAAACCAAGGCGGCGAGGATCCTAGCCCTGGCTTTTCTGGGGTGATGAAATGACCTGACGTCAGACAACTCCAAGACTGAAGCCGACCTTGGAACAAAACTCTGACATGCTAATTTCAACGCTCAGTCTGTCCTACAGGCAGGGTTAAGGCCCTCAGCTGCAAGGTTCAAGCAAGGACACATGGAGGGACGCGCTCAACTATTCCTCCGAGCCCCGGGCCGGCCTCGGTCCCGAGGGACTATATAATTCGAGACAACCTACATGGCAGAATCACACGTCGCGCGCTAGCTCAAACTCGTTTTTGGCCGCATCTGTTGCTTACTGGTAAAGGCTTGGAATGCGACTGCACACCTGGCGAGCCTTGTCCTCACTCGCCAGGTGTGCAGGCACAAGCCAAGCCTGTATCAGTATGCGACTGGTGCGGTCAGTAGACAACCCTGAGCTAGCGCGTGACGTGTGAAGCCAGGATGGGCTAGAGCTTGGCTATTATTATGATACTCTTGCTGAGGACCATTTTATAGTCACTGTGGTGTACAACAGCGGCGAGTTTCTAAGGAACCAGGAGCGGTTCACGGTGCGAAATCTATTCCACATGGAGGGCCTCTCGCCGTTAGGATGGCCCAGGAATTGCGTCTAAAGAACCAAGTACTGATGTTATGCTTTGAACATTTTTCTTATCACCATTTTCACGTATGAAATAAATTTCTTATAGACACCAGATAGGGTGCATAACAGAGCCATCTGCTAAACTGGGACAATCAGTGAAAGAATTTAATTCTGCACTCGAGCAGAATACAAATCACTTTTCTGGGAGTCTTTGAACAGCTGGATGGATGCTGGCACACTCAATTCTCTTTCTGGAGGGGTTGGCGCCGCTGCCAATGAGAGTGTAAAATGAGCATCAAATTAATTAATTAACAAAATAGATAAAGGATAAACCGTAGATCGCAACGCCAGAGAGTGATGCAAGAGCTAACCCTGGCGCTGTCTCAAATAGTTTTGCGCAGCGGCGCTCAGGTCCCCGGGAATCACCGTGGGGACGGTGGCGCGGTTGAGCAAAAGAACCTCTGCGATGGCAAACACCGTCGCGTCGGGCGGCATACAGCGCATGGCATACACCAGTAGCGGCTCACCCTCGTCGCTGGCCGAGTTGGGGTTGGCACGAGCCGCCAGTGCTGTGCACACTCCAATCAGGTTCTGTTCTTGAATGGCCCGCCGTAAAAACGCGTTTGGCTTGTCGGTCTCACTGATAAAGGCCTTTTCGACGTACTTTTCCGTGATAAACTGCAGTCGGTTGCGCTCAGTGATGGCCGGTTTGCTGTCGAGCCGGCTCTCCCAGATGGCGTTCATGTCAGAGTTGTTGACCATGCCGAGGGCCTCTACGAGATCCTTTGTGAACGCGCCCGTGTCGAGCGTTAATGATCTGACCTTTGAGATGTGCGTTCCCAGCGATCGGTGGGAGCCCGAGCAGTCGATACAAATCAGTACCAATAAATTAATAGACACCCACTCTACGCCTCGCGTGGACTCGCACTCTGCGCATTGGCGGTTGCTTGTTGCCTTTTGGAGCTGGCTCAGCAGGACCAGCGCGTTCTTGGACGGAACGGCGGGCAGTACTGTAGACGTGGGGCTGGCGTACATGCCGTGGTTGATTGGCGACCCGGCAACGACCGAATTGCCAGCACCATTATTGGGGCTCGCGGCCATTCGCCTCAGGCTCAACTTGCGGCCGATGTTTTCGCCCAGCTTTTCAATCGTGTCACGCGGCTTGGGAATGGAGATTTCCGGCGGTGATGTGTTGCCAAACCGCTCGAGAGACGAGGTGATGCCTCTATTAATGTAAACAAGCCAGGCCTTGACCTCCTCGTCGCTCGTCGCTTGGTAGACGCGCTTGTAGCTGGGGGTAACAATCTCAAAGCAAAAGCGGCGGTCGGCGGGGCTCGTCTCGCGCACGCGTGCGACCTTGAGATCGATGGGCTCATTATGCAGGTCGAGGCCCTGTTTCCAGTTGGCGTACTCCCACAGCTTGCCGCCATCCTGCACGACCCAGTACTTGTGCCACTTGATGCCCTGCTTGCTCAGGTTGCGGGCCTCGTCGGTGCCACCCGGCCGGCTAAGCGCCCACAGCAGGCCCTCCTTGTGCGGAGTGGCCGCATCTTCGCCGCTGGCCGTGCCAGGCAGGTCGGGGACGTCGTCAAACGTCTGGTCAAAGACGCTGGTATCGGCAGCATAGCCCACGTCCAGACCGCGCTCGAGGCCGCGGCGCCTATCCTCGCGGTCGGCAGAGTGCCGCACCCAGTCCTTGTTGGCCTGCTTGAGCTCCTCCACGAGGTTGTCGATCGAGGTGCGGCCGCTGTTGGCCAGGTCGGTGGCGAGGCTGGCGGTCAGCTCCGACCAGCGCTGGCTAAACACTGCAATCTGCAAAACAAACTGCTCGATGCGGCGGCCGCCGTGCACGTCCATGAGCGCGTTGTAATAGTCGAACCGCGAGAGCTCAAAGCTCGTGCGCTTCTCGACGTATTTGGCGTCGTTCTCGGTGGCCTTGTCCCTGCGTTCGCGCTTTGTGTTGAGGTAGCGGGTGATCCACGAGTAGTACTGGGACGACACCTCCTCAAACTCCTTCTTGCGGAACTCGAGCGGCTTGATGTCGCGCTCGTAGAAATCGCGCAGGGGCGCAACGACCAGCGCTCCAAACTCGGCGCTGATGGTGAGCAGAAGGTTGCGCACGCCCACCAGGCCAAACGAGCGGTCGCTAAGGATGGGCGCTAGCAGGTCCAACGAGGCCACGCCGGTCTTGCTGGCGTTTGAGATCCCGCTGATGAACCACCGCAGCGAGTCGGCTGTTTCTTTGAACTGCTCGTGCAACACGATTGCGCGTTTGAGAATGACCTTGACCTGGGCCTTGATGTGGGTATTGCGGCGCTCCATCGCCTGGACTTTGGACCGGAACAGGGGGCCATCCTCAAACTGATCCACGTGCTGCACCTGCGGGCCCAGCGAGCGTGCGCTCTGTGCCTGCGCCGGAGGGACCCCGTTGCTGGTGGGAGCGGCTGGAGCGGCTGGAGCGGCTGGAGCGGCCGGAGCGGCTGGAGCTGCGGCGTGCGCACCAGGTTGGGGCTGCGACAACAGTGGAACATCCTTGTAGATGCTAGGCATCTCCCGCACAGGACTCAGAGTACTGTCGGGGCTGAGAATGTCAATCTGCGAGTTGACATAGTCCCGCTCTGGTAGATAGAAATAGCCGCCCGCCAGCGGGTGCAGCGAGTGGTTGCTCTTGACATATTCGCAAAAGCAGTAATGAATCGGCCGGCCGTGCTTGCGCATGTCTGTGAGGGGGTAGCTGAACGTGTGGGAGATGATATCGGGGGCGTCGCTTCGGGAGCTGAAATCGCCCAGCAGATCCACATTGTCCTCATTTTGTATGTTGGGGTTCTCGAGCAGCTCAGTGGAAATAAACAGGTCAATCTCCCGCTGCGTCCCGCCGGTCAAAAAGGTCACGTTCCGGAACGGACTATTCGGGGTTGTGAGAAAGACCATGCGGAATTTGACCGCCAGGTTGCTGTGGCTGGGTAGCTTGGGCATGAACGTATCGTTGAGCTCAATATAGTCCACTGGCCGGCCGTCGGGGCGGGATAAAATGTACCGCTCCAGCTCGCGGTCAAACTCGGCCCGGAGCAGGACCTGGCCGCAGGCGATCTCGCCGCCGTGGTCTTCGTCCTCCATAGCGTGGACTGTGACTTCTTTGATGTAGAATCGCTTGCTGTTTTGCACAAACGCGCCATCCGTCTTGGATCCCGCCGCACCCATGCTAGCTGACTCACACTATGCTTGCAAGATGGAGGAGGTGAGGTTACAAACAGAGCAACATAGATTGATTTAAGGTTTAGAAGCTCGCGCGGCGCGGCACAAGGGGAAGAAGGCGGTGGGTAGACTCAGATGTATCACAAATCAACCCCCTGCCGTCCAATTGATTGGTTTCTTGAAATTAATGTATCAATTATACTCTACAAAATTTAAAGAAGGGCGGCGGCGGCACCAATGACACCGGCAGCGACGGCAATGGGAGCGTACTGGGTGGGGGCAGCAGCGTTGCTAGCAGCAGCGCTGGAAGAGTTCTGGGCAACGGCAACGCCGGCGATAGCAAGGAAAACAGTGGAGAATTGCATTTGGGTGATTGTTCCCTTGGGCCAGGGGCCCCTTTTATAGAGATCCTGCACGCACCTCAGCAATGCGCAGCCCTGCATGCCATGGCAACCTGCGCCTCTTTGCTCGCAGCACGAGCCCAGCAACGCGATCATTGATGGAAAAGCACATTGAGAACTGCGAAAGAACCCAATCAAGCACATAAAACCAGCTACACGGCGCCCACACGGCGCATTGACTATCATCCTATCTCGTCTATTTACCACACTCAAAGGCCCGTTTGGGCTACTCTGTATTACTAACTGCATTTAGGCGCAGACCTCCTGCATAGCGCAACAAGGGGTATACCCATTTAGGGAGATCAAGACGCGTTGGGCACGCGCTGAGGGGGAGGCTCCACAGCACTGATTTGAATTTTTCTCAAACTCCTCGCCACTGCGTCACGAATCTGCGGGGTACACACCCGCAAGCGCACAATGAGATACTGCACAATGACATAAATTCATGCACGTCAATGAGAGCAATGCGGAGATAAGCCGTGCCCCCGCTTTAGAGGGCGTGATGTGACTATAAACGCTTGAAATACCAAGGACTTAATCTAAATTAAATCAAAAGGGCGAAAAGGCCGCCCACAACAACGCCAAAGGCGCTGCCGCTGATGGCAGCCATGTTGGCAGAGGCGTGCTCAGCGGACTTGGCAGAGGCGGTCCTGGGCTCAGAGCCGTTGGCGCTGGAGCTGTTGCCACCGGGACCATGGGTGGTGCCATTGGTGCTGTTGCCCGAGCCAGAAGTGGTGCCGTTGGTGGCGTTGGCCGCGGCCTGGTGCAGGGCAGGCTTATTGTGGCTGCTGCTGGCTTGAGCAAGCGCGATAGAGCTGATGGTGACCAAACTGAACTTCATTGTAGCTATGGAGATCCTAGTCGCCGCTTAAATAGAAGCCAGGGTTGGAAACTCTACGGGCAATCTCATGGCAACTTTAATGTTAACCAGGCCCGAGGTGAGGTCCGCAGTTCGGCATGCTACCAGCCAGACATTGCGTGAGAGCAGGGTTAGAGTTTTACGACATTGTGGTTGGTCCTTTATCTCTTTTGTTACATCCTAATGGATCGCAACACCCTGCAATCCAAAACCAAGTCTCTGGAAATCGTCAAGCAAATGTACGAGCAGCTCAGTGAATTTGCTGCCTTTACAGACGACATGCTGCACAATTCTCTGCAATGCAAACTGGCTACCGCCAATTTCGAGACAGCCGCAAACTTGTCAAACATGGCCTACTCTGCCAACAAAACCCCAAAACTAGCAAGGTTTAAGCGGCTCGATATCTAAAACTCACTCTAGCTAGCTGACATGAACTGGTTGTATCCGGCAGGTGCAGCAGTAGTAGCCCTGTACTATGGCATCCAAAAGCTCCAATTTTTAATGATTTACCCCAGTAACTTTCCCGAAGACTCAAGAACAGAGGTCGACGACCCCGGAAGCTACGGGCTACCCTACGAAGAGCTGTGGCTCGAGACCAGCGATGGCGTCAAGCTGCATGCGTACTTTATTCCGTTTGCCGGGGCATCCAAGACCGTGGTAATGCTGGGGCCAAATGCGGGCAACATTGGCCACTCACTCCCGCTGGCCGAGGTATTTCACTCCCAGATCAAGGTCAATGTGCTAACGGTGAGCTACCGTGGCTATGGGCGTAGCGAGGGCATGCCCAGTGAGAAGGGACTCAAGCTAGACGCTCAGGCGGTCATTGACTATATTACAAACTCCAAAGACTTGTGCAAGACGTCGATTGTTTTGTATGGCCGCTCGCTGGGGGGCGCCGTCGCCATCTACATGGCCTCCATTGCAAAGACTCTTGTGCAGGGCCTAATTGTGGAAAACACATTCTTGAGTATCGCAAAGCTGATTCCGAGTGTTTTGCCTATAGCCAAGCCGTTCAAATTTCTACTAAACCAAAAGTGGGAGTCGGAGCGCACCATTCTTGGGCTGAATCCCGCGATTGCAGCCCTATTTGTTGGTGGCGAAAAGGACGAGCTGGTACCACCTGCCCATTTTAGCAAACTATACGAGCTGTGCCCCAGCCAAAACAAGCAGTTTAAAGGATACCCCTCGGGCACCCACAACGATACCTGCTCACAACCAGGATACTGGCGCGACGTGCACATGTTTATCCACCAGAATATCGCCCCTCTAGAGTAGCAACAACATCACGCGATGCGTGCGCGCGCAAACTTGTACGCACGGCGCCCACGCTGCGGGTGCATATCGCACTTAAGGTTTGGCCTTGCATGAATGTATGCAGGGCGGGACGCATGCTCGCAAACATTAGCGACAAACTCTAAATCGAAATGGCTCAAAAGGCCTGCAAAACCATAGCTCATCGTGCATGCATAGCTGAGGTGTTGGACTGCATATGTATGTCCATTTTTTCCAGTATCTAGACGCCGCCGACTGCGGCGCTCGCGGCTTACGGCTAGCCGCTACCCACAATAGGTCCAGCACTAATTATCGCGTATTTTTACTCTTTCCTAAACGATAGCCTCATGCGGTGGGGTCACCGTGATTTTAAGACATGCATCATGCGAGAGTGTGCATAGCTATGGCTTTTCTAATGGTGCCTAGCGAGGAACGCAAGCGGGTTCCTGTACAAATAAGGTAAAACTATATGTATGTTTGACCATGTTTAAACCCGCAGTGAGTTGGTGCTTGGTGAGCCCACCATGGCCCCGTTAGTAGAGGCTCAAGACGCGTTCAACAGTGTGCAGATCGGTCCTCCTCGCACGATTATCTGAGACATTTGAGTAAATAAATATGAGGAGAGCATAATAAATAACTGGAAACAACCTCGAACCAGCAGACTAATGGTGGAGCACTTTGGCGACCCAGAAACTAACCACGAGGAGCAGAGTGAGTGGCCGCACCAGGAGAATGCATTGGGCAGGGAGGAATACATTGGCTCGTACCAGCAGCCCACGCAACCCTCGCCGTTTGAGCTCCATCACCCTGCGGCTTCGCAACCTCCGCCGCCAATCTATGAGGGCGCCGAACAAGAGTTTGATCTCGAGTACAGCTTTCCTCCCCACACCTACTACATGCCTGCGCACGACTCGTCGTACCATGTCCCCATTCCCACCGCCAATAATTTTCGTGTAGAAAAGCAGCGCGAGCGAGGGCTACGACGCCGCATCAGCAGGCCCAACTTGAATGCCTCTGCCTTTCCCCCACACATGATCTCTTCGCTACAATATGCACAAGATATCAAGCACGAGGGGGCGCCGCATACACCCGGGCCTACCCCAACTCAAGCACAAGCACCGCCGCCGCCACCACCACAGGCACCACAGGCACCACCGCAGGTACCACCATTACCGAGTCGCAAGCCAAGTCGCGGTAAAAAGGACGTTGGCGGGCTGCAGGGCGGCGGTCCCGTCACCCGCAACAAGTTCTCGCTAGAAGAGGACACCAAAATCTTGCAGCTGCGATTCGACCACCAGCTAAGTTGGGCCTTGATTTCTGACCATTTCCTGCCGCACCGCAGTGAAAAGTCCCTGCAGGTGCATTACTCGGTGAGCCTCAAGAATCAAATGCCCGAGTGGACGCGTGACTGGAGCGCGGATGAGGATCAGAGGCTCATGAGCCTCGTGAGCGAGCACCAGCGTGCCATGTGGCAGGTGATCTCCAAGCGGTTCTCCACGCCTGGGACAGCCATGACCGCAATATATTCGCGTTTTCTCCACTTGCTGCGCAAAGAGCAGGACGAAATGGCCGCGCGCGTCGATAGTCTCAAGGGCAGGATTTCAGAGTAGACATGTGGAGTAGATATTTAATTGCATTGGGGGGGGGTTTTTTTTTTAGGCGCGTGTATATGTCGCGTGCCTCCCTCAAGTTTTAGTTTCCCCCGAGACCACCTTTGAGCTCCTCTTTCTGTTTATTCCTCCCGAGCCCGACTTCTCATGCATAACCCTAACCCTTGAGCTCACGACCGCCAAAAATCGCGGCTGACGCGATTTTGGTGTCGTGTTCATATGGAAAATATCGAATTCATCAAAACTCCGGCGGCCGCCAAGGCGCCTGAGCCAAGCACCGCTACCGGTGTGAGGACCACTGGCCTCGCCAGCATCAAGAACGGCACCCTCGTCGCTGAGGGCGCCGGCGCCAAGTCGTTCTCCAACATGATTTTGCTTGGAGCCATTCTGGGGGCGCCATTCTTTGTTACTCGCAAGGTTGGTGGTGGCCTCTACACGTTTTTGTTCTTCGCGCTGATTTTCGTGATTCCCATTTTGATGGCGTACTGGACGTTTGCGTCGACGTTCAGCCCGCGTATCAACGAGAAATGCAAGTTGCCCAACCGCGGTATTGACCACTACCTCACATTTACCGACCCCGCGCTGCGGGCCAAGTACTCGGACAAGATCCCCATGGAGACCTTCCACGAGCTCTACTTTGCCGGCAAGGTCGACTTTAACGGCGACCCGCTCGAGATTATGGAGGAGCGCCACGACTGGGCCAGCTTCAGCTTCACTCTGTCGCTTTTCAAGTTCTTTTTGTTTGGTATGATGCCCGAGGTGATCATGCACTCTCGATCCCAGGACGAGGAGCAGGTTCGCGACCACTACGACCGGGGCGATGACTTTTACAGCTGGTTCCTGGGCCCGCGCATGATTTACACCTCTGGCCTGATCTCTGACCCCACCAAGGAGGAGACCCTCGAGGAGCTCCAGGACAACAAGCTGCGCGTGGTTGCCGAGAAGACTGGCGTCAAGGCCGGCGACAAGTGCCTTGACTTGGGCTGCGGCTGGGGCACTCTTGCCCGCTACTTTTCCAAGGTTTACGGCGCCCACGTCACGGGTGTCACCTTGGGCCGCAACCAGACCGCCTGGGGCAATGCCAACCTGCGCAAGGACGGCGTTCCCGAGACCCAGAGCAACATTGTGTGCTGCGACTACCGCGACACCCCTGTGACCTCTCAAAAGTACAACATCATCACCGCGCTCGAGATGAGCGAGCACGTTGGTGTGCGCAACTTTGGCAGCTTTTTGCAGCAGTGCTACGACATGCTCGAGGATGACGGCGTGTTTTACCTGCAGTACGCTGGCCTGCGCAAGTCCTGGCAGTACGAGGACCTCATTTGGGGCCTGTTTATGAACAAGTACATCTTCCCCGGCGCCGACGCGTCGACCCCGCTCGGGTGGACCGTCGACAAGCTCGAGGGTACCGGCTTTGAAATCACCTCGATCGACACTGTGGGCGTGCACTACAGCGGCACCCTGTGGCGCTGGTACCGCAACTGGATTGGCAACAAGGACAAGGTGCAGGCCAAGTACGGCGACAAGTGGTACCGTATCTGGGCCTACTTTTTGAGCTACTCCACCATCATCTCCCGCCAGGGAAGCGCGACCTGCTACCAGATCACCATGCGCAAGAACCTCAACTCGGTGCACCGCGCCGAGTACATCCCCAAGCAGGGCGGCATCCAGTTCCCGCTGTCCAAGCAGAGCCAGCACTGGCTCAAGGAGTAGATAGAAAAATTTTTTTTATATAGAATTAGAACTCAAGCGCGGAACCCGCGCGGCGGGGTTTTGGGCCTCAGCTCGTCGACCTCTGCGTGCACCGGCACGAGCTGCTGGCTCCTAAACGCCTCGACGGAGACGTTCTGGAGCATCACGTCGGGGCTGACGACGACCCAGCCGGGACGCAAGCGCACAGGCAGGTTGTCGGGCGAGCGAAAGGGCACAATGTGGATGCGGCGGGACATGAGCGAGAAGCGCTCCACGAGCTCGTAGATTTGCTCGGGCACAATGTTTGCCCTGGTTGACTCGTTCTCGAGGATCACGTCGGTGTCAATGTTGCAGTTGATGAGGTGGTTGTCGTCGCTACGCCTGAGCGTGCCCTTGAGCGCCATGTAGCAGTGCCAGGTGGTGGGCACAAAGAGCATCTTTGAGGTTTGGTGCTTTGAATCGATCCAGAACGGCGACTGCTTGGAGCCAACGGCAAAGGCAATGTCCTCACTGCGCCGGAACCCCCACGCCTCGATCAGAGCCTGGCCCTCGGCGAGCTTCCAGGGAGGCACCCACAAGAACAGAATGCTGGGTCGCGGGCTGATCTTGTCGATGGGGAGCTGCTCGAGTCGCTTGTAGTCAAACTCGGGGCTGCACCCGCCCACCATGAGCACATCAAAGCCGGCAGCCTTGCGGGCCCACTTGCTCAAGACCTCGGGCATATCGGTGGGCTCGCACTGGTGGCCCTTGATTGGGGTAGTGTGCTGCTTGTGGTGCTCTTTTTTGAGCTCTCTCAGCTTTTGCAGCTTGGGGTATCCCTTGTATGGGTCTTCTTTGTTGGTGATGTGCTCCTGGGGCAGCACGCCGGTGTGGTGGTAGTAGGCGTTGTAGTCGTTTCCAAAGTTTGGTTGGGCCACAATTTGCTTGATTTGGGCTGGTTGTAGTTTGTGCTTGTCGAGCGGCATGATGGGGGCAGGGTGTGGGTGGGTTTATATAGTTGGCGTTGGGTGGGTCCGGTGGGTCCGGAGGGGGGAGGGAGAGAGAGAGAGAGGGAGGGAGAGAGAGAGAGAGAGGGAGAGAGAGAGAGAGAGAGAGAGAGAGAGAGAGAGAGAGAGAGAGAGAGAGTGAGAGAGAGAGAGAGAGAGAGAAAGAGAGAGAGAGAGAGCGGGGCTTAGTTTAATAGTACCTTGTGGGCGCTTTTGCTTTCTAGTAGATCCAAGAGAGGCACGCCACGGTCCACGCGCTCGAAAGCGCTTCGCGACAGTAGGCTACAAACAGAGTCTAATTGAGAATTACATTATGATTTTATAAAATCGTACACGCAGTGACAGTACAGCAGTGCACAGCACCTCAATTAAGCACCCATTAAGCACCTCTAAAGCACCTCAGCACCACAGCACCTCCACCACACCTCAACACCTCCACCAACACTACACTCCTAGTTGCCAATCCCAAGCGCTTGCTCGAGATACTTGAAAGCCACCATAACCCCCTGAAGTATCAGCAGCGGGAGCGCAAACACAACCCACAGCAGCGCCATGTACGCCAGACCGCATATGTAAACGGGAATAAACAGTATCGTGCCAATGATTCCCTCCATGTGTAGGTTAGCAAACAAGTCACCCACAAGGAATCCGGGGCAGCCTGCATGCATAGTGGGGTGGTGGGGTGACTGAATTTGCACCAGCGAGCCAGAGCGCAGCAACAGAGAAAAACGACGCCCTATCCCCGAGAAAAATCCTCCCCGGACTCACCCTCGCCCCCTTACCGCGGCTTAATCATGTGGACGCCCAAGTCAACCTTGCCAATTAGCGACTTGGACAACGCGCACTACAAACAGAAAAAGTCCAGCATGTCCCGCTTACTCGCGCCCCGTAACTTGCGCATTGTACTGGGTGTCCTCACCGGCCTCGGCCTACTCTGGGTGCTCTTTCAGTACGAGGGGTCGACCGCGTCTCTTGGCGCGGCGCCCAAGGCGTCCAGCAAGGGCGCCACGGCCGCCCCGGGCGCCGCTCCCGCCGCGAGCGACTCGTTCGAGTGCGCGCGCTCGTTTGACGGCAAAAAGCCCGTGACCCAGTACGTGGTGATGGTGGACGCCGGCTCCTCGGGGTCGCGTGTCCACATTTACGAGTTCAACAACTGCCTCGAGATGCCGCGCCTCGTGCGCGAGGAGTTCAAAATGCTCGAGCCCGGCCTCAGCAGCTTTGCAACCGACCCGCAGGCCGCCGCCGCGAGCCTCGACCCGCTGCTCAAGCTGGCCGTCGAGACTGTCCCCGAGAAGCTGCGCAAGTGCACGCCGATCGCGGTCAAGGCCACTGCCGGCCTGCGCAAGCTCGGAGAGACCGGCTCTGCGGCCATTCTCGACGCAGTCAAGCAGCACCTGCTCAAGGAGTACCCATTCAGCCTGATTGAGAACGGCGTGGAGATTATGCCCGGCGAGGACGAGGGCGTGTACGCGTGGGTGACTGCCAACTACCTGCTCGGCCGCATCGGCTCGGCCAAAAAGGACCCCACCGTCGCCGTGTTTGACCTTGGCGGCGGCTCGACCCAGATTGTGTTTGAGCCCACGTTCGAGGAGGGCGCGAGCCTGAGCCCCGGCGAGCACCGCTTCGACCTCAAGTTTGGCGGCCGCGAGTTTGTGCTGTACCAGCACTCGTACCTTGGCTACGGGCTCAACGAGGCCACCCTCAAGATGAACTCGATCGTGGCCAAGGGCAAGGCTGAGGACAAGGCCAAGGGCGACGAACGCGAAGACATTGTGTCGCCGTGCTTGCCGCCCGGGTCCAGGTGGCACGGCCGCGCGCTGGTTAGCGACGGCACCACCACGCTCGACGGCCCCGGCATGGTCGAGCAGGAGGTGACATTTGCCGGCCCCCACGTGGGGAGCCCCGTGCAGTGCCGCGCCATCGCCGACGAGATCCTCGCCAAGGACGCCGAGTGCGTGCTCCCGCCGTGCGCGTTCAACGGCGTGTACCAGCCAAAGCTGCTCGACGCGTTCCCGCGCGACTCGGAGCTCTATGTGTTTTCGTTCTTTTACGACCGCACCTTCCCGCTCGGAATGCCCAACACCTTCAGCCTGGACGACCTCAAGGACCTGGCAAACAAGGTGTGCGGCGGCGAGGAGTATTTCAGCTCGTTTTCCGCGGTGGAGGGCGCAACAAAGACGCTCGCCGAGAACCCGCAGTGGTGCCTGCACCTCAACTACATGCACTCGCTGCTGCGTACCGGCTACGAGATTCAGCCCCAGCGGGAGGTCAAGATCGCCAAAAAGATCGCCGGCAACGAGCTTGGCTGGTGCCTTGGCGCGAGCCTGCCGCTGCTGGATGGTCTCAACTGGGAGTGTCGCAAGGATTAGAGCACAGACATTAGACTAAAATATCTATTTTAAAATTTCACTTTTTTTTCGGCGTCTTTTTTGCGTCTTTTTGCGTTTTCTCCGCTGACGTGGAACTTTTGTGGGTCCACTTAAATCATCAGATTTTGTCAGCTGAAATCTCTTCATCATGACAGACCTATCCGGCGAAGTCCAAAATCTGAGTCTCGAGGGGCAGCAGCAGCCCGTTAAAAAGACGTACGTGCCTCCCCACCGCATCAGCTCCAAGGCCAGCTCTGGCCGCGCCCCCGCGCAGCCCGCCAACGACCAGTACGGGTCGAGCCGCGGCTACGGCTACGGCCGCGATCGCTACGGCAGTGGCGGGCGCGCCGGCGGCAGCAGCTTCCGTAGCGGCGGCCGCCAGACGCGTGGTGTCGGCTCCTGGACGCGCGACGGCCACCACCCGGCCCCCCGCGACCAGGCCACTGAGCGCCGCCTGTTTGGCGACCCCAACGAGGAGCGCCAGAGCACCGGCATCAACTTTGACAACTACGACGACATCCCCGTCGAGGCGGAGGGCGACGACGTGCCCGAGTCCATCACCAAGTTTGAGAGCCCCCCCATCGCGCCGCTCTTGCTCGAGAACATTGAGCTCGCGCGCTACACGCGCCCCACCCCCGTGCAAAAGTACTCCATTCCCATTGTCGCTGCGCAGCGCGACCTGATGGCGTGCGCCCAGACCGGCTCCGGAAAGACCGGCGGGTTCCTGTTCCCGATCCTGTCTGAGCTCTTCCAGCGCGGCCCTGACCCCGAGAACAAGATTCTCATGAAGCCTAGCTGCGCCTACCCGCACGCGCTCGTGCTCGCCCCCACCCGCGAGCTTGTTAGCCAGATCTTTGACGAGGCCTCCAAGTTCGCCTATAGAGGATGGGTGCGCCCCTGCGTCGTGTACGGCGGTGCCGACATCCGCCAGCAGCTGCGCGAGATCCGCATGGGCTGCCAGCTGTTGATCGCGACCCCCGGCCGCCTCGTCGACATGCTCGACCGCGGCTACATCTCGCTGGCCAAGATCCAGTACCTGGTGCTCGACGAGGCCGACCGCATGCTGGACATGGGCTTTGAGCCCCAAATCCGCCGCATCGTCGAGTGCGACGACATGCCCGACGTGCACAACCGCCAGACGCTCATGTTTAGCGCCACGTTCCCGCGCGAAATCCAGGAGCTGGCGCAGGACTTTTTGAAGTCGTACGTGTTCCTCACCGTTGGCCGCGTCGGCTCGACCAGCGAGAACATTACGCAGCGCGTCGCCTACGTCGAGGACGAGGATAAGCGCTCGTGCCTGCTCGACCTGCTTCCCGAGACCCCCGACGGGCTCGTGCTGGTGTTTGTTGAGACCAAGCGCATGGCCGACAACCTGTGCGACTTTTTGTACAACCAGGGCATCGCCGCGACGTCGATCCACGGCGACCGCACCCAGCAGGAGCGCGAGTACGCGCTCAACACGTTCCGCAGCGGCCGCACGCCCATCATGGTGGCCACCGCGGTCGCTGCACGCGGTCTCGACATCCCCAATGTCACCCACGTGATCAACTACGACCTGCCCAGCGACATTGACGACTATGTGCACCGCATCGGCCGTACCGGCCGTGCCGGCAACGTTGGCATCGCCACCGCGTTCTTCAACCGCGGCAACGCCGGCGTCGCGCGCGCCCTGCTCGATATCCTCAAGGAGGCCAACCAGGAGGCCCCCGCGTTCCTCGAGGAGGCCAGCAAGTTTGGCAGCGGCGGCCGCGGCCGCGGCGGTCGCAGCGGTGGCGGGCGCTTTGGCGCGCGCGACTTCCGTCGCCAGGGCGGCGGCGGCGGCGGCTACGGAAACAACTACGGCGGCGGCTACGGCGGCAGCGGCGGCTGGTAGCCTGGCAGTACTTGAAACTTGCCACATAAAACAAGAGCCATCCCGGCCGAATTTATTTATTTTTTGTCACATGTGGCAGTGCTTTTAGTGAGCGAGTTTAATTAAATACAGAGAAAAATCAGTTCTACTTTGCGTTGGCCTTTGCCTGCTGCTTCCAGTGCTCGCCGTCCTTCCACGCCTGCGAGAGCTCGAGCTTGAGCTTCTCGTTTGTGGACTGGAGCTCGGCAATCACCTGCTCGGCCACCAGCTTCTCGAGCGTCAGCTTCTCCATGTACTGGTTCTCATTGTCCTTGAGCTTTTTGATGTACTCGAGCGTGCGCTGCAGGATCTGGCCCTTGTGCTTGTCGCAGTCGGGCACCACCTTGGCCAGCTCGTCGATGCCCTTGTTGATTGTCTCGCGGCGCCGGCGCTCGACCTCCTTGTGGTTCTCCTTGCGCACCTTGTACCACTCCTCGCTGCCGACCGCCGCCTTGGGGGTGTACCTGCCCGGGTTGTAGCCGTCGGCCCGTAGCTGCTGCTGGATGGCGCTGTAGTCCTCGCTCGAGGCGCCATTGAGCAGCACTCCGTCGATAGAGCTCTCAAAGCCGCCGCTCCCCTCGGCTCTCTCCGGGGTATCGTCTTTCATGGACCGCAATCCGCTCGATCGCGTGCGATGGCCTGTGGGGGGATTCGGGTTTACTTGCATCTCACGTGGTGTCACGGGGTGAGCTAGGCGAGGAATGGGGGTGTTGGGTGTTGATTGGTAATATGGGGTTAGGGTATTAGTTGCAGAAAAGGTGGGCCGGGGGGGTAGGGGGTAGGGGGTAGGGGGTGGGGGATGTAGGGGTGATAGTGTAGGGGTGATAGTGTAGGGGTGATAGTGTAGGGGTGATAGTGTAGGGGTGATAGTGTAGGGGTGATAGTGTAGGGGTGATAGTGTAGGGGTGATAGTGTAGGGGTGATCGTGCAAGGGTGATAGTACAAGAGTGATAGTACAAGGGTGATAGGGTGATAGTGCAAGGGTGATAGTGTAGGGGATGATAGTGACGCTGGATGAGGGTTCATAGCATGGTACAGTATACAACACCGTATATAATGCCGACGCTGCTTCTAGCCCTGCTTTACACCTTCCTACTCTCCCCATATACCTACTCTCCCCATATACCTACTCTCCCCATATACCTACTCTCCCCATATACCTA
>JAKTZS010000074.1:0-26844 GCA_030562575.1 Wickerhamiella parazyma
CCCACCCCCCCCCCCCCCCCCCCCCCGGTAAGCAGGGACCTAGGGGACCTTACAGAGAGGGCTAGGCACTTAGCCCCAGCTGGGTGCTGAGCATGCCCCGGTACCACTGAAGCCAAACTTGAGGCCCGAGCCCAGAGTCAGAGTCCGCGGCCATGGCCTCCAGCCACTCCCTGGTGCGGCACGGGTGCACAAACCACACTCGCGTGCCGAGCGTCGGGTGCACGGTCTGCGAAATGTTTTGCAGATTGATTAGCGGCAGCACCTGCATCACCTGCTCGGTTGTCGTGTAAAACGCCTCGTCCTTGCCCACACTAAAGTACATGACTGGCACCTGCGGGTCTGCGTCCCATCCCCGAATGTGCACTAGCAGCCAGCCCTGCGGCTCATCAACCAAGACTTCGATGCAACCAGAATTAAGACTTGCAGGAATCCCTGCTCGGCGAAATTCGGCAACTCGTTCCTTCATGCAACAGAACCCGTCAGGCGCGCTGTGCTTTGCTTAGGGCACAGGGTTTGCTGTGATTTGTTTGCTTGCGGGATGAGCAAAAAAAAAAGAAATAATCGCCACTCATAGTTTGTGGAAACCTTCCACTCGGCATGCCAAGCGCGCGCGGGCGTTGTGCCCCTGCTTACAAGCTGTCAATTACCTGTCAATGCTTGCTCGGGGGGCTGCCATACATGGCGGCTGCATAAAACCCTCTGTCAGGGCTAGGGTAGCGTTACTTGACATGTGTGCCCTGCAGGAGTTGTCGAGCTCGGGCGCGTCTTGCGCGTGCCAATTGGTTATTCTAGGCAGGCGCAGTTGTGAATTAAAACGACACCACTTGAAATTGATAGTTTATAAGCGCTAAATTCGGCGCCGCTGCCCCTTTTCGTGCAGCCAGTAGCGTCGGCGGCGCACTTTGTTGCACTGGCGACTCCAATGTAGCCAAAAAAGACATGCGCTAGGCGCCTTTAAGGGATTTAATTGCGGCAAACACTAACCCGTCCGTTTGACAGATGCATGGCTGAGTCAAACCGTGCATAAGATCTGCCGAACCATGCATAGATGCTGCCTTGATTGCTGCTGTGGGTGCTTACTACCTCAAAATTGACAGGCAGCTGACCCGCTACCGTCCTCACATTATACCTAAAACAAAATTATGGGGGAAGAACACAAAAGGGCTTCCTCGCAGGCGGGGGATGATCCTGAGCAGCGCCAGAGCAAAAAACAACATAAAGTCAAGGATAACTGGCAACACTATGATGTCTCGGGTGAGTTCAACGCCTGTATGGACAATCCCGAGAAGACGAAGGAGTCTGGTTCAAACGACCCCGACAAGATCTGTATAGACGGCAACCTCAAGGGGGACGCGCACGTCAATTCCCAGGGGCTTATTGTCGGCGAGGCAGAAGTGCACAACTCGTACAACGATATTGACGTGAACTTTGAGATGCAAGCCAACAAAAAACACAAAAATAAGCGGGACCCCCCGCACAAGCTGCAGCCGTCGAGTCCTCAAGGGCCCTCGGCCCCAAATCAAAACAACTCGAGCGAGAGCGACGCTACACCGCCGCAATCTGGTCCCAGCGCAAAACTAAGCAGCGCGAGAAAGGAGTTCACGCCGTCAGCCTCTGCGAGCGAGGGCGCCTCGGCCGCTGCCCCCAAAGATGATGCAAAGGAGGAAAACAGCAACTCTGAGAGATCCCAATCAGCTGCGAATTTCGACAATGTCGAGCGCACGAGCGAAGAATCAGAACGGATGCAGGAGGAGGGCTCCAATGATTCCGGCAGCTCATCAACAGAGAGCGTCAAAAAGGATAGCTCCCGCAGCAGCTCAACGTCAAACGACAATACTCCCTTGACGAGTACGCAGGTGAACCAAGCACCGTTTATCCAAAAACTCTACGCCATGCTGGAGGACCCCAAGCTGCAGCACGTTATACGGTGGGCGCCATCGCACGACCGTTTCTACATCAACCCCAACGAGGAGTTTTCGCAAATGCTTTGCTTGTATTTTAAGCATACAAACATTTCGTCGTTTGTGAGGCAGCTCTCCATGTACGGGTTTCACAAGATCGCAAATGCTGGCCATAATCGCGACAAGTGGTACCCGTGGGAATTTAGGCACATGGATGGCGCGTTCAGGCGTGGCGATATCGAGTCGCTACGCAGTATCAAGCGTAGGTCGACCCGCCAGATTGCAGGAAAGCGAGTAAAATACGTCACGCTCGTCAACGGCGAGGGCGTCAAGCAAGAGTCCAGCCCGTCTTTGTATGCGTCGCAGGTAAATGCCTCTGCGGCGACCCACCAGCCGGCAGTAGTGCCGGCTCCCCCTCCACCTCCCCAGCTGTCCCACAACCAGTCTGCGCAGGCCGTAATCTATGGGCAGGATCCCATTGCCCTCGTTCCTGCGGGTAGCGTGCAAGATCGTGAGCAAGCCATGAGGCTTCTCCGAATGCACCAGGGGATGCAGTCGCAGCTCCACATGGCCCAGGAGACCATGTCGCGGCTGGGCCAAAACTTGGGCGAAATGGGCGCTCTTATTGACCAGCTCGTTTCGCGGGTCGCCCATCCATTGTCGGCGCCGCACCATGAGCAGCAGTCCCTAGCGCCAGCTCATCCGCTACCGATGCCGCAGCACGCAACCCCAGCCCCCGCGTTGGACACTCCAGGCACTGGTTCCTCGAGCCATGTCAGTATGAGCGAGCCTGAGGTGTCGCACGCCCGTATGCACAGCAATGGGCACGTACCGAGCGGGCATATGAGCGCTCCCCCTGGAGGTCAAACAACTGGCCATAATGGCCACTCCAATGGGCATTCCAACGGGCGCTCCAATGGGCACTCCAATGGGCACTCCAATGGGCACTCCAACGGGCACTCCAATGGGCACTCCAACGGGCACCCCAATGGGCACCACACGCACCCCAATGGGCACCCGAATGGGCACCTCAATAGGCACCCCGCTGGACACCTTAGCGCCCCCGCCAACGAGCACCAGTTCAATCGCTTAAATGGCCATCCAGATGGCCACTTGGGTGGACTCTCAAAACCCCATCAGACGGCCCCGCTCACCCCACAGCCCCTAATCCCTCAGCCGTTGCCGCAGGCCGCCACGGAGGACACGCAAACCCAAAACCGGTTCGGGCTGCACAGCCTGCTCAATTAGATCTATTCCATATTTATTACTTTTTCTTTGGCTTCTTTTTGTACATATCGAACGCGCTCTTTGCCGCCCCGCGTTTACCGACGCTCCCTCCTCGCGATACTTCTTCCTCTGAGTCGCTATTTGTGGGCTGCGGTTGTGCAGCCTTTGGCTTGGCCTGTTGTTTTTTCAGCTTTTCGAGAGCCAAGCTAGTGGCAGCCTTTTTCTGCACACCCCCCAACCCGGTCCCTTTGATTATTCTGGCGTGGGCCGCCTCGGCCGGGTCCTGCTCGTCCTCCGAGGAACTCTCGCCCATCCAAGAGGCTACCAGGGATTTTGCTTTATCCAGCTGTATTCTCATGCGCACTTCCTGCACCTCCAGCTCCTCAAGCTCCTCCTTGCCTTTACTCATGAAATTACTTGTGCACTCATCGTGCAACTCGTGGGTAAATTAAAAGTTTTTCGACATCTTGAATGATATTTGTGGGGGATTTGACCTAGTGCCCGGAGTTGGCTGGGTGTGGCAGCTGCCTTTGCGTGCTATTGCTGAATTGATTTTACGAGATTTATGCAGAGCCCGTAAAGCTTGCCAAGTGCATTTCAGAGCGTTTCAGAGCTTATAAAACTCGCCAACTGCATTTTAGAGCCTATAAAATTCGCCATGAACGCAACTGGCACATGCCCAATGGACGTGGTTGTGCTTGTATCTCGCGCATGATCTATCTGAGCAGCGCCGCCGGGAATTACAAGCTTACGACTGCAAGAGTGTGTGTGTGCGCGAGGAATTCAATACGCGCTGGGGTTGCGAAATGAAGCTTCATGTCTGCGAGTGATTTGAAAAAACTCACCAGCCGAGCTTGCAGCTGCCAATTCTCTCATCTGGCTATCAGCGTCTAAATTCAATGCTAGCTGCCGCGATTTTCAATTACTATAGGCCTAAATATAATTCTCGCTGTAATGTTTACATTTTCCTGTACACTCATCAGTCATGTCGGATGCGGATCTCTATCGCCGCAGCTCGCAGTACCAAAAATGGTCCTTCTCTAAACCTGAATTTGATTCAGTCATTGTCAAGTCAAATCGCCGCATTCCTCCCTCGGAATTCTCTCTCAGCGCCGAGGAAGAGCAGCAGCTGATTCTATTTATGGCCGCCGTCCAAGCAAAATCCATCTGCCAGGGGTTCAACCTCTCTTCTGGGGTCAGAGCGACGGCAATATCGTACTTTCGCAAATTCTACATGAGCTATTCCGTCATGGACTACCAGCCAAAGCTGATTTTATGCACATGCGTCTTTCTCGCCTCGAAATCGGAAAATTGCTACATTGCAATTGACAAGTTCTGTGAACTGCTCGAGAAAATCACACCGCAGCAGATTCTTGACCTCGAGTTTATTCTTTTCAGGGCTCTCGACTTCACCCTGACGGTGCACAATGCTTTGCGGCCGCTCCACGGGTTTTTCCTTGATATGCAAACCACCCTGGGGCTGGAAACAGCCACACTATGCGCCATCCATGACCAGGCGAGGGCCATAATCACCGACGCATTTGTGTCGGATGCCTGCTTTTTATACACTCCAACCCACATTGCCCTCGCGGCACTCATGACCGTTAATGAAGAAGTGGCCACCCAATACATGGTGAGCGCCATGGAAGGCGCAGCTTCGGGAATTGAGCGGGTAATGCAGATTGTATCCGAGATCAGACCCCTCCTCCAAATCCAGCTGCCCCCGGCAGAGGAGTGCAAACGCATTTCGAAAAAGCTCAACCAGTTCTTCAAGGCAAAAGACGCCGAAGAGCCGAGCAAAAAGAAGCAGAAACTAGCTTAATTTATTTAAGGAGATTGGCCGCCAATACGATTGACGCATTAGTCCAACCAAACCCCTCTGAGAACGTTCCTTGGTTGCCATACTCTGCGGGAACGTCATGCGAGGCATCCACGACATTGTATTTTTCATAAATGAGCTGCTGCTCGTTATACACTTTGGTCACCATATCGCTCCACTTTTTGGCAAGCCGCCTGGCATCCGCTGAAAACCCATATCGCATCATACCGCCCCAAGTCATGATCTGGTGAGGTGCCCAGCCGGCCGGCCAATCCCACTGACCCCCATTGCCCTCGGCTTTTTTGGTGCAGACAATTCCTCCCGGCTGCTCAAGGTACTCCAGGGCTTCAAGAAGCCGCTTGGCCTGCTCTGGCGAAGCTACGCCGGCCCACAGGGCATAAAAGCACGACCCATTCAAAATCTTGGCTTGCTGCTGAGATTTCGTGTTATAGTCATAAAAGACGCCATCCTCATTGTTCCACAAGTAAGTGTTGATGGCCTCCTTTCGTTTCATTGCGCGATTATCCCAAATGTTATAGTCGCCCATATCGGGGAAGCGCTTGAGCACATCGCTAATATCCGTCTCATACTTGTACAGCAGGCAGTTCAAATCGTGTGTGGCAAGATCTGCACATTTACCATTCAGGCGAGCACTAGTATCATGCCCCGACTCGCGCACTCCAAGGTCGTGCCTCAGAAACTCATCAAGCTCTGGGGCTTTGAGCTCACCACTGTGATATTTTTCGGTAAAGTCTTTGATACTCAAGCCCTGCTTTTGAGCAAATGGCTCAATCACATGGTCAAAATGACCAGGCTCCACCTCGATAGGAATCTGGTGCGTGGCCGGAGGGCTGAAGCGCGACAGTCCAGTAGCGGGATCGAGGCGCGGCTCGCACGCCCACACAGTATCGTACTCTTTGATTGCAATTGTGATGGCTGAGCGCAAAAGTTGATCGTCTTGATTGTGCTTGTGAATTTGAATAGCCATATCTGTCAAAAATGGAGGCTGCGACCGATTGAGAAAGTACGTCCGATTGGCGTTGAGAACCTGGCCGTATTGCTCAATCTCAAAACACTGATGGCGAAGTGTTTCCGCGGCAAGCGCAACAAAATCACCCTTTGACGCCAAGAGGCCTAGCACAATAAAGTAGGAATCCCATCCATACATCTCGTTAAAACGGCCGCCAGGGACAGGATATGGCAATGGCTCACCATTTCTCCATTCGAGGCTCAAAAGGCCATGCTTTGCAGGCTGTTTACCGGGAACAAATTCAAGTACCTCCACACTAGTGTCTTTGAAGAGACTCTTGGCTTGGTCAATGTACTTTGCCGGGACATAATAGCACAAACTCCCATCTGAGTTCTTGACCTTTGAATCAAAGCACAATTTCTCAATGCTCTCGGCAGTCAATTCACGAGTCAGGCCACCCCACAGCTTCTCCACATGATCAGCAAGCATGATGATGATAAAGCTGGTTGAGAAAGAATAGGGGCGTCACACCCCAATCATAAACGTCAAATAGGTGTATACTAGTTGTCTGAATATACTATGCTTCAACTCGAATATTCTAGAGATTAGTTCTGGTAATTTGTATAAATCAGCACCCAGTTGCTTCACTTGTTAATGTTGAGGAGAACCTTTTTTGCCGCTGCCGCAATAGCTCCAGTTATCAATGCCTCGAGAATAGGCCTAAGCGGGCTCAGAATCCCCATGAGTCCTCTGATGCGGCCTTATAGCGCCAAGCATGAACCCAGCGAACCCATCAAGATCGACAAACCTACCTACCAGCTCACATTTACCTGCAAAAAGTGTGACGATCGCAGCTCGCATCTGGTATCCAAGCAAGCGTACCATAACGGAACAGTATTGATCCAATGCCCGTCTTGTAAAAACAGGCATTTGATTGCCGACCATCTGAAGGTCTTTGGAGATGGATCCAAGAGTCTGGAGGATATCCTCAAGGAGAAGGGTGAGACTATCACCAAGGCATCGCTCGATTTTGACAAGTTGGGTGATCTTGAATGGGAGCCTGAGGCGAAAAAGTAGATTTTCAAGCCTGTAGCTTGAAGTTTATCTGCCGTTGCAGCTAGTTAATGCACATCTGGCAATTTGCGGCTTGTTCAGTCTCTAATGTGGGGTGAATCTCCCAAGGCTCCCGGGTGATACCCAGTTGAGCTTGTGTGACATCCGTGCAGCAATGCTCTGAAAGCAGAGAATTTAACGGGCCATCAAGCCTATTGTTCAAGGTTTAACAAAACTCTAGCCCCATTTGTAGCGCCTGTGCAAGGCACAGCATGCTTATCTAGATAATCAGTTGATCCGAGTCTAGCCGCTGCAAGTCTTGTGTGCTAGAGGGAGCTTAGAATCGAACTCGTTTCGCCTTGCTCCTTAAAATCCGTTTTTTTACGCTGCCAACCGGCGCACCGCCGCTTCAAACAAATTCTTACATCAGCAACTAGGGCCTGGGTCATTTGTCGGAGCATTCACTTACATACCCACTCACGGCGCACCTGAATCCACAAACATGGCCCCTAAGGTTCAAGCCAAAAAGTCCGCCAAGATGGCCGCGGCCTTGGCCAACTCCAAGACCCGTAAGAAGAACACCAAGCGCGTCAAGGATAAGGCCCAGCACCACGTCGTGCTCGACCAGCCCCTTTACGACCGTATCTTCAAGGAGGCCGCCACTTACAAGCTCGTCACTGTGTCTGTGCTTGTCGACCGTCTCAAGATCAACGGCTCCGTTGCCCGCCGTGCTCTCACCACTCTCTGCGACGAGGGTGTCATCCGCCCCGTCATCTCTCACAGCAAGCAGAAGAGTTACACCAAGGTCGAGGCTTAAATACTAATCTATTTGTGTAAATCTTACAGACTAAAACGAAAGTCCAGGCGACGGTTGCCCTTGTCCTGTGTGCCAGTCGTGTACTCTGTGCGCTGCACGGTGCTCATGTTGCTCCATTTCTTTTCACGATGCCTGTTGATCAGCGTGTACAGTATGCGCGTGCTAGCAGTCCATACAGCAGCTGCAATGCCAATGCCGAGTAGGTGGCGAAGGCCACGCTCGTATCGCGGAGCGTCATCCATTCTGAAAATGTTTGCCGCTACAATGCTGGAGAGTTGGCCAAAGCAATTGACCAATGGTAACGTGACGGTGCGCGTCGCCAGCGACCCAGAGTTTGCACTAACCCACGCAACCGAGAGCGGTGATGATGGCGGGTAAGCCAACGCGACTGTTATGAGCGCATAACTGGCCCAGTGATCTTTAAGAAATCCTCTCCAAAACACCATGGCCGCAACACAGGGAATTGGCCAGATCGCCGACACTGAAAGCGGTATGCCAATCTGCCCGAGATAGCTCGCGGCGTGTGTTTGAGACTGCATTGTGACAACCGTGCCGATATTGTACGGTATCATCAGCAGATTGATGCTAAATGTCGAAAACCCCATGCTTTTGAGAATAATCGGTAGATATGTCTTGATTGGCGAGCATACAATGTCAATCAGGAATCGGCAAATGTACATTGGCCACATGTAAAAGTCCCCCAAGATGTTGATAATGTCTTTTGCACAAATTCCTTGGCGATTGTTTTGCATACCCTTGTAAGGATCATCTCTCAGGAGAGCGTTGACGATGATGCGCTCCTCGCGGTCACTGTACCAGCCAGCTGGCCGCAGCTTAGACTTTGTCTCGACTACTGAAGAGGGCATCAAAAAGAACGCAGCACTACTGATTGCAATGGTAAACAAGCCCTCAATCAAAAAAAGATACCGCCAGCCGCTCCAACCATGGGTATTGTGAAGGCGTAAAATCCCAGATGCCAGTAGCGCAGAGAACGCAGACGTGATTGGATTTGCCAGATAAAAGTAGCCTACTCTTGTTCCAAGATGTGTGCTTGGGTAAAAGTACGACAGCCAGAGGCACATGCAAGGGATAAACCCTCCCTCGAGAAGACCGAGTACACCACGAACGACAATAAACTGGGTCTTTGTTTGGATCAAGCATTGTAATGTGGCTAGTGTTGACCATGCCATCATCTGAACGGGTATCCACCGATTGGGGCCCAGTTTTTTGGAAACCAACTGTGATGGAATCTCGGCCAAAATGAAGCATACCGTATTGATTGTGTTGCTCAGGTTGTAATCATTGGTGGTGAGGTCTAGATCGTGCAGCAGGGTACCAGAGATGGCGTTGGACATGTTGTGTCGATCAATGTCGAGAGCAAAAAACATCACAAAGGCAAAGAGCGTAGCATAAATGTCTGTCTTTCTGGTGATTGTCTTGAACTCAGCGACCGACCAGGTAAGACTCGGGTCAAAGTGTTTGCGCCCCTCGTATTTGGCTTCCTCGTACTTGTCGGCAAAGTGTTTGGCCACAGCAGGGTCCTCGAAAATGTGCGATTCCTTACAAGAGATGGGTTCCGAGCTATACGAATAGCGCACTTTATCCTCGCTCTCACTATCGCAGAGCGACCTGGTGGGCAAAGATGCGGCAGGGGAGCCCATGCTACCACCGGGCTACCGCGGCTGGTTTTACAGGTGAATTGAGTTTGAATTTTAGGGAAATTACAGTTTAGCAGCTTGAGGCTGTGACGCAATCATTGATTCAAACTTTGCCCGCAGTTGTTTCGGGATTGCTTCGGGGGAAGGACGCCCGTTCTCGCGTGAGACGAAAATATGTACGGACGTGCCCACCGCGCGCGCGTCATCTGTGTGCTGAAACATGGCAAACTCAAGCTCGACGCTGGAATTCCCCAGCCTGCGGCAGCCGATGCCCACCGTGACTGGCTCGGGCCATCCGTGCACGACGCTGATGTACTCGGTGGAAGCCTTGGCCACAAGCCGGCCATACTCCACGTCTACTGGTGAGAATCCGTGCTCGTCCAGGAAGAAGTTCAGCGCCTGCTCAAACAGGGTGAAGAAGACGGCGTGGTTGAGGTGGCCTCCGCCATTGTCGAGGATACGTGTCTCGATCTCGCGGGTCCACTGGTAATCCTGAATAGTGCGTTCCATGTGGGTGTAGAGGAGGGCTGCGCGATTACTTACGGGAGTGATCACTTGGAAGCACATGCTGCATAGCCGAGGCACGTCGGGCCGTTTTTGAGAAAGTTGTTCAGGCAGCCGTTGCGTGGCGTTTTTTCTGTACATGTATCCGCTAGTAGACAAGATTTGCCATCCGGGGGTCCTCCTGCAGCTGACATGGATGCGCGAGTGCGATCGCTCATTTCCCAGCTCTCGGCAACGCAGGGTAGAAAGGTTGTTTCCTATGGCAAGGAGCTCAACATCAACGAGGAGCAAGTGAAGCAATTAGTGGCCCTCAACTTTGTGTTTGAGGGCCGCATCGCCGAGGCCCTTGGGCTGATTGAGCAAGGACTCGTCGCCGCGTACGCTTTCAAGGGTAAGGAAATCTATTGTGTGGATAACGAGCTTGTATTTTCGTACCAAGAGACCTGCACCTGCTTGGGATCATGGTGCAAGCACCTTTTGGCGATGGAGCTCACAAAGGCGAACCTGTTTGGGATTACTACTTGCAAACAGCTCGAGCCAGAGGAGTTTGTGAGTTTAGTTTACGATGGAAAAGCAGCAGCACTGGTTTAACCGCCAGCAGCAGCGCTATGGTGGGCTGCAGACCGAGGACACCACCCCAGAGGACTGGGAGCAAGCAGTAAAACATGATACCTTGGCTGCTCTGGCGTTGTACCCGGCGACGCTCACAGGTGTTGCGATGGCCCTTGGTGAGACTAATGCGCACACGCGTGAAGCCTTGATTGACGAGATGAGAGGTGCAAAGAGCGACTAGCATGGGCAAGTGCAGCAGGACTGACGCTCAAGACGCAGCAAGACTACGACTCTGAAACTTTAGCAGACTACTCTAAAACTACTCACAAGAACCACTGTAAACCCCAAACAGTATGTACACTAATTCCCATGTGGACCACACAATCTAATAAAACCACGAACGCGTCTTGTGGCAGGGCATTGTGGCCTCATTCTCTTGTTCCTTGGCAGTATCCCACAAGTAAAAATCAAGCAGCACCGAATTTGTGCCCGGCAAGTATCTGCGAATCTCTTCAACAGCCCATATGGAGCAGCCTCTGAGCTCGACTTCCATCTCGGAGCCGCTTTCAATAATTTTTCCGTCCCTGATGGCCCTTTCCAAGCTGTCAGAGTAGTCAAGGCATCCCAATTGCTGCAAGATCTGTGGCACCCTATAATCGGCAAACATGGTCACGTCGTCAATATCGTCAAACTTGCCATACCCCTCGCCTTCAAAACAAGCCCACAAGTCCCCAACTAGAATCTGGGCGCGCTTGAGAATACGCACGCTGGCTCCCTTGTACTCAAACACATCGTTGTACGAGCTCATGTTTTTGCGAACAGTTTCCACGAGCGTGGTGGCAGAGTGGTTTGTGCGCTCCACAATGTCTGCAAATGTGGTGGCGCCGGCGCGTTTCATCGCCGCAGCAGCCTCTTTGAGCGCGGTGTAACGCTCTTGCAGCAGCGGGATGTCCTCGTCAGTGCAGGATCGAAACACGTGGTCCAACAGCTCAATACTAAACCTATCACTGCCCCAAAACTCACAAGAGGTGATGGGGATTCCCTCGTCAAGCGCGCGGTTGATGGCGGCCGGTAGCGACCAGTACCCCGTGTACCTTTGCCCGTTGTAATTGACAGCGTACCTCTGAGAATCGCAAGAGTCGCTCCAGAATGAAAAGTTGAGCGTGTCTACGGTAAAAATCCAGTCCACAGTGTCCTTGGACTTTGAGGTCGGGTTGAGCGGGTGCTGTGCCCAGGACTTTGTAGAGTATGACTTTTCCGCCATCATGTCTTTGATATTTTGCGATACGGCCTTGCATTTTTCGGGGTTAACCCTGCAAAAGGTGGCATTTTTGGATATGTACTGGGCGCTGGCTCTGACGTCCATTAATAAAGCGATCGAGCAGCGGGGGCGGGATTGTCTAGCTGAGGCAATTCACTTTTGATCTAGAGCGCGAGTTTATTTGGAGGGCGGGATCCGGAGCACGTCTTGGGTCGCTTGCATGTTCAGCTCTCTCGTAGCACGCGTACTGTTGAGGCAGCGTTTTGCACCTGTGCTGCGCGCGCCCAGACGCCAGCATGTGTGCTAGCACAACCGCGTATGCACGACAACCCACCAGTACGCGCAGGCGCGTGCGCGTGCGCCTGCATGCCACTCTACAGCAGCACGCGTCAAACCCTAGCCCTGAAGGTACAACACCAGTTGGTGAGCCCACATTCCGGCCGTGTCTTGGTAATCTTGGCTTCTGTTAGAATGGAACCCTCAGAGTACCTTAGCGAGGGCTTCAACTACGCAAAGCTGAAAAAACAAGACCTGGTTAGGATCATCAACCGCCACACTACAGATGACATTGTCGACATGTCCAGTACAAAGGATCAGCTCGTTGAGCGGTTTCGGGTGGTGATTGTTGCGCGCCGCACACAGCTTTTACGCGAAATCAGCGCCCAGCCCAGCGAAAGCAATATCGAGAGCGCGTCCAGTGTCCAAACTGCCGGCCGCGGGCGCACCGCCAAGCCGCTGGCTGCTCCCAAGCCGCTGGACGTCTCTTTGTCTCCCAAGGGGCCCAGAACGCGTAGCCGCTCGCGCAGCCTGTCTCCTGAAAAGTCCCCAGCGCGGCCCAAACGCGCCGCGCGCAAACCCGTGGCAGCTATCCCCGAGGATGAGGAGGAGCAAGATCCTGTGCAGAGGGCGATCAGGGCGTCCATGTCGAGCAGCCCTCGCAAGTCCAGAGCCAAGAAGGAGGCGCTCAAAGAGGAGCTCAAAGAGGAGCTCAAGGAAGAGGATGAGGCCGAGACGAGCTTCAGCAGCGAGAACCCGTTCCAGCCGGCCGCGGCCACCAAGCGCAAGCGTACTAGCGACGAGGGTGACCGTCCCGGGCGCAAGAACCGCAAGGACGTTGCTCCTCACAAGCACAAGCACGCTGCTCCCGCGCAGACCCTGCCCGAGAACGCTCGCCAGGTGTTTGAGCTGGCGCCCGATTTGCAAGCCCCGGCGAACCTGTCGCACGAGCCATTTGATGTGTCTTATGGCGAGCAGCCCCAGGAGGACGATATTATCAGCCAGATGGTGAACCTGCCTGACTCGAATGACTTTGGCGAGGAGATTGCCGGGCTGGCTGCCTCCTCCTCAACCCCCGAGAAGGGCGCCTCAACGGGCGGCGCGACGGGTGTTGCAGCTCCCCACGGTAGCTTTCTGCCCTCGTTCAGCGACATCCAGTCCAAGATCAGCCATGGCGTCCACGCGGCAGACGAGTTTGCCGGCCAGATGAATGAGCTCGATACCCCAGAAGTAAATGACTCTGAGCTGGAGCGCGAGGCTGACGAGTACAAGGAGCAGCTCAAGGAGGACATTAAAAAGGTCAAAGAGAACATCAAGCAGGATATTGAGCAGGCCAGGGAGGCGCTCGCCGAGGCCAGAGACGACGTCGAGGGCTACCTCTCGCAAACCAGGCGGGCCTTGAAGGCTCGCGTGGACGCCGCCTGGGACAGGGTGGCCGAGTTTGACTATGCCGGCCTGACCAAGAGCGTGTTTGAGTTTCTGCTGGTGGTGTTCAAGGCGGTCGGTTTTGCTGCGGGCACGCTCTTGACGACCGTGGTGGTGACCGCCGCGATCTATACCCTGCTGTGGGTGCGCACCGAGAAGCTGCACCAAGGCTACTGCGTTGGCGAGGCGGTGCCTGTGAGATACCCCGGCTTTTTGGAGAGAGACGTCCCAGCGCAGCTGGCTCCACTGCAAACAGAGGCCTATAATGCTCTCGAGGCACTGGCGCCCAGCTGCCTGCCCTGCCCGGACAATGCCCAGTGCACGCTGTACAATGTCGAGTGCGTTGAGACGATGGTCAAGCAGTGGCCGCTCAAGAGCTACCTCGGGGTGCCGTCTGCGCCCGCGTGCGTGCCGGACCCCAAGAAGATCCACGCGCTGGCGGAGCTCAAGCGCCGCCTGGCGATCATCCTCAACAACCAGCGCGCGGCGTTCGAGTGCGGCGGCGCAAGCACCCCCGAGGTCCAGGAGAACGAACTGCGAGGCGAGCTGTACGCCAAGCGCGCCTACGGCGTCGACGACGCGCTGTTTGCCGAGCTGTTTGAGCGCGCGCGGACCGAGCTCGCGGCGGGCGACGCGCAATTCCCCGAGATCAGCGTGAGGCAAGTAAAATTCACACTCAAGGGAGCGCTAACCCAGTCTTCCGAGGATTACGCCAAGGACGAGGACGAGGACGAGGAAGTCTACGAGAAAACCGTCTTTGTCTCGCACTCGCTAGCTAGCGTGTCCATGACGTGCCGCGTGAGGCTGCTGTGCCGCGAGTGGCTGCGCCGGCACCGCCACCAGCTGGTGAGGCTGCTGAGCGCCCTGGGCTCCACCCTCGTCACTGCCGCGCTCGGGTACCGGCACCTGGCCAGGCAGCGGCGCCTCAAGGCCACCTACAACGAGTTCATCGACATCATCAAGCAGGTGTACGAGGAGGCCGAGAGCGACACCACCGGCAAGCTCAAGGACTTTGTGGTTGCGCACACGCTGCTGGGCCAGCTCAGCAGCCCGTCCGATCGGGCGCGGCTGTCCAAGTGGATCGAGCAGAACCCGGACGTGCGCGTTCGCGAGCTCGAGCAAAACTGCGAGATTGTCAAGGTGTGGGAGTGGGTGCCTTCGTAGGGTGTGCGAGCCCCCTCAAGCGCCTTGGGCGCCCCCTAATTAGTATATTTATAGCAATTTGGATGGCCCTCTGATGGGTTACGGTGCGGGCGCGCTCCGCCACGCTCCGCCACACTCGCCATTGCGCCAAATGTCGAAATACTTTGCGACGCCGCGCGGGTTCTCCTTCCCCGACGAGATATTCCCCGCGTGTACCGCGCAGGGCGTTCCGCGGGCGCCGCTCGAGCTCGAGAATGAGCTCGCCGCGCAGCTCGGCCAGCCCTCGACCGAGCAGCTCGTGCTGTGGGCCCAGAGGGTGCTGCACCAGAGCGAGTTGTACGGCGTGCTCTCAAGGGACTGCGTGGCTCGCGCAATTGACGCGGTGGAGCAGGCCGCCGCCGCAAACGGGCTCGCCAGCTACCTGCTGGGCAACTGGTGCCTGTTTGGGCTGTTTGGGCGCAAACGCGACCGGCATGCGGCAAAGGCCCACTACAAGACCGCCATCAAGCTCAAAAACGCCCGCGGCTGGTACAGAATGGGCGTCTCTGCCGAGGAAAAGCGCGACTGGGACGTGGCCGCCAACCGCTACGAGTCGGGCGCCAGCCTCAAGGACGCGGCGTGCCTCTACCGGCTTGCGGTGGCGCTCCTTAAGGGCCAGCTCGGCTACAAACAGGACGTGGACCGCGCAGTGTCGTTGTTTGAGATGGCCTGCCAGCGCGCCGACGAGGACTTTCCCCAGCCGCTCTACCTGGTTGGGCTGCTGTACCTTGGCGAGCTCGAAAGTAATATGGTGCCGCAAAACAGGGAGCTGGGTTTTCAGCACCTCAAGGCGGCCGCGCGCTTCCATTTCGCCCCGGCCCTGGTGCGCATGGCAAACGCATACCTGCAAAACGAGCTCGACTATGACTATGGCATTATTCTCAGGTACCTCCACTGCGCCTCGAGACAAGAACGGCGCGCAGTTTACCTCAACCGGTCCCCTTCATTTTCGGGGAACGTGGAGGCCCAGCTAACCAAGGTCCTGCTGTGCGGATCGCCCCCTCAGTATGCACCTAATGAAGAGTGGGCGTACAAATTCGCAGTGGCCAGCGCTGATCTTGGCAATTCAATAGCCCAGTTCGCCCTGGGTTATTTCGCCGAGGTGGGCATTTATGTGCCGGTGAATTTGGAGTTTGCCATGGAGATGTATAAACGGTCGGGCGCCAACAACTGCGACGCTGCCAAACAGCGCCTTGAGCAGCTTCGGGGCGGCGAGGGCGAGGGCGAGGGTGGGCTCAAGCGCAGCAACTCATTGACGCGCAGGGACCATGATGTGGCCGTCAAGCGCCAACTCTCAAACAAGAGCAAGGATCGCGCAGAGACTATTGTCAAGGATATGATGAGGGGTGAGAGAGTATCTGAAGCACCCGATAAAGCTCCCGAGAAAACTCCCTATCCCAGTGACCCTCCACCCGCACCGTACCCAGACTCGCCCTCTGAAAATACATTGCCCGTAAAAGCGACGCCGTATCCCGACGCGCCAATTGGACCCCCCGCCACTCGACGCACTCCATCACCAGAGGCCAAGGCACCGTACCCCAATACCCCCATGACTCGTGCCCGCGTGGCCAGCGGGCCCGTACGATCGAGTATTGCGGGCTACCCCATCACACCAGTCGGCCATTCACGCTCACATAGTACGAGCCCCGAGCCTCTGCAGGCCAAAAAGTTGTCGTACCCCACGAGCCCACTCAAGCAGGAAATTCAGGTCCCGTCGCCGGGCCAAGCCTGGTCGGGCAGCGCGAGCCCTGAAAGCCGCGAGCTATCGCTGGAACCGAGCGTTAGCCCTACTGGGACTTCTGGCAATGGGACCCCTGGGACCCCCGGGACTCCTGGAAGCCCGTCTGGGAGACGCAGCCCCAGAGCGCTCTTGTCAAAGTTTCGCTCAAAGTTTGGTAGCATGAGCAGCAGCGACATGAATTTTGTAAACCTTCCTCCCCCAAAAGAGCCCGCGCCAATGATGAGACCTCAGACATTTGACCAGCTCCCGCCGCGGGACCCAGAGATGAGGCGCAAACAAACAAGTAACTCGGAAACTACAAGACCCTCGCTTCCTCGGGTATCTACAGCCACAGCCACAGCCGCAGCCAGCGAGAGCTCGCCTAGCGCGTCGCTCCAGCCAAGCCCCATGGAAAGCCCTGCCCGGTCGAGGACCCCGTCGCCACACCGGCCGGTCGCGTTCCCGCTCTCCGAGGACACCCCTACTCATTTAAAGCGCACGTCTGCGGTGTCTGTGCGCAAGCCCAGGCACGCCCACACGCGCTCCAGCGTGGTCGACCCCAGCGCGAGTGCGAGCGCGAGCGCCGCCGCCCAGCGCCGCGCAGTGTCCAGCCCGCTCCAGCCAGTCCCAGAGCCTGCAAGATATACATCGTTTGACCAGATGGGCATCAAGACCGTCGCCGAGGACAAGGCAGGGCCCTGCGTTATCGCCTAGATCTCTAATTTAATTCTACACAGAGGCCGCTGCGAGCTCGTCGGCGATTTCCGGGAAGGACGCCGCCAGCTCGCCGGCCAGCACGTTGTTGAACCGCCTCGTTGCCTCCAATTTCCCGTGTACAAATTGGTTCTGCTTGGCAACGAGCTCGACAAACTCGCGAGAATAAATATCGGGGTTCCGCCCAGCGTCTATATAGTCGAGGATGTCGACCGGGACGCTCACATCCACCGTTTGCGCCGAGGCTGCGATTTTCTGTAGGTCCTTGACGTACCGCTGGATGTCGAGGTCGAGGGCCATTTTGGAGGTCTGCTCGTCAGGGTAGTCGTGGACTATGATGCCCAGCTCTATTAATGACTTGACCGCCTGCTGCAAATCGTCCCTGAGGCCGTCTAAACTTGTCATTCCAGTGTGGTACCTCTATGCCCCCTCCAGGCTTACGCACCCACTCCACCCCCCCAAATCACATGGTCGAGCAATGGACTCCTGGAGCCATTAACGCAGTTTCAGGAGCGGTTGCCGGGCTGGTTAGCGGGGTTTTGGTCTGCCCGCTGGACGTTGTCAAGACAAAGCTCCAGGTGCAGGGCTTCACCAAGATGGACCAGTACAAGGGCGTTGCCGGCACCCTACGGCAAATTGTACGAGAGGACGGCCCCAGGGGGCTCTACCGGGGCGTTGGCCCCCTTGTGCTCGGCTATCTCCCCACCTGGGCTATTTATTTTTGGGTCTACGGCAAGGTGCGCGGCCAGCACCCAGGGACCTCGCGCGACGTCATGGCGGCGGTCGCCGCGGGCGCAACTTCGACCCTACTCACCAATCCCGTCTGGGTGATCAAAACTAGGCTCATGTCGCAGAGCAGGCACACCGAGTGGCAGTACAAGGGCATCCTCGACGCGGCCAGGCACATGTACAAAGAGGAGGGCCTGCGGGTGTTTTACTCTGGATTAACCAGCGCCCTGGTGGGATTGCCGCACGTCGCCATCCAGTTCCCCCTGTACGAGTGGCTCAAGGACAAGTTTAACGCAAAGGCCCACTGGACCGGGTACCTGGGCGCCTCCATCTTGTCAAAGACGGTCGCCTCAATAGTGACCTACCCACACGAGGTTATCCGGTCGCGAGACCAGATCAAGTCGTCAAAAAAGTACAATGGCGTGCTACAGACCTCTATGGTGATTTACAGGGAGGAAGGCTGGCGCGTCTTTTACGCCGGGCTCGGCACAAACATTTGCCGTGCCGTGCCCGCGTCCGCATTCACGCTGCTCACGTTCGAGCTCGTATCAACCAACCTGCGCTCCCGGCTGCTGCCATCCCCACCCGTTCCGTCGCTTGTGTGAAATATGTATTTATCGCGTTCTTCATGCACCATGACGTCGGTGGATGCATCCGGTAGTAGCCCGGCTGCAGGAGCTGGCTTGATCCAGGCCAATGAAAGCTCTGGGCTCTCACCTCATGAAAAATTTTCCGTTTTCGCCGTACCTGGCGGTCTATATTGTATTTAAAGTAAACATTCGCATGCCCAAACGCAGCTCGCAGCACGCGCTGCACAATGATGTAGGCTGTGGAATGTTTTCATGCGGGGTGATTGTGGCAGCAAGTTGGCCCAAACTCTGATTTAGATTGCTCTGGGTGCTGCCAAAATGAAAAATTTGATGAAGCAAAACCGGGGCTCGGGGTTGGATGAAAATTTTCACATAGCAACTCGGCGGGCCAGCGACCAAAAAGATGATCCGCCACCAATGGGTGGTTGAAATCCGCTGATCCACAACGGCCCGGCAAAATTTGCCCTGCGCGAGGCGGCAGTGGTGGCCGGACGGAACAGCCGCATGCCTCCACCGCCGAGCCGAACCAGCCCAAACTGCCTGGAGATGTGAGCCATTTGGCGGCAAAGCACATGCTATGCTACTCTAGTGTAAATTGATAAACAATCCCGACAAATTTGCGGTGGCTGTACTGCTACTACCTGATTGGCAACTCGACCGACCTGTTGACCGATGGGACTGCACAGTCATGCGTTTGGGGTTAGGGCGCGTGCCTCGAGCTACCCTGATTTGGAGCCCGCGCAGCTAATTGCAGGGCAAAAAAGGCCGCCAAGTGCGCTCTGTATACCGAGACTGCCTCAAATCAATTGCAAAAATGGCGCTCGGTTGCTCAACAGCAAATGTCGGTCGAGCGTCGGAGTGCTGACTGGCTCATTCCGGGCCTCCTATTGGCCCAGGCGTGCATGATGATTCCTAAACCGGCTGCATACGGCAGCGGATTATGCGTAAATAAAAACAAACCCTTACCGACCGCATACTTATATAAACCAACCACCCTCCCACCAGTCCAACTTTGGTTGCTAATACGTTTACAATGAAGTTGGTTGTTTCTGGATTCGCAGCTATGCTGATGTTGGCCGGCAGTGCCTCTGCTCAGCGTGAGTTTACCACTATTCAGCCCAGCGGTACTTATGACCCCCGCGCTGCTACCGCTATTCAGACTGTCTACCCCAAGCAGCACCACTACGCCAAGGGCCGCTTTGTCGACCACGTCTGGCACATTGTTTTGGACTCTGCCTCCTACGACGATGCCTCCAACAACGCTGACCTCCAGGCCCTCGAGCAGTACGGTCAGAAGCTGACCAACTACTACGCTCTTGGCCACCCCGCTCAGGCCAACTTTTTGGGTATTGTTGGTGGTGACACCTTCGGTCTGACCGAGGAGAGATTTGTCGCCATCCCCAAGAACGTTTCGACCATTGTTGAGTCTCTTGAGGCCAGCCGCGTCCTTTGGGCCCAGTACACTGAGGACCAGCCCTTCACCGGTTACCCCGGCTGGACCTACACCAACCCCTACAACGACAACGGCAACTATACCCGCGCCAAGAATGGTTTCATTGCCTTTGACTCCATTGCTGACAGCGCCGCCCGTCTGTCCAACCTCAAGTCTCTTGCCAACTTTGAGCTTGACCGCGAGTCTGGCCACATTGCCCAGTGGCTCATGATCCGCCCCAACGACCAGCACGACGGTACCAACTCCCTCGAGGACGGTGCCAGCTGGGTCCGCAACCTCTTGGAGCCCATCCTCCAGGACAAGAAGCAGTACCACCGTCACGCTTTCATTGTCACCTTTGCCCACGCAGGTGACGATGCCGACAGCAACCAGGTCTACACCCTTGTTCTCGGTGATCTCCAGAAGAAGAAGCGCGGTACCACTGATGATACCTACTACGACCACTACTCCATCCTGGCCACCACCCAGGGTAACTGGGACCTGCCCAGCCTCGGTCGTTACGACTGCGGTGCCAACGTTTTTGAGGCCTTTAACCACAAGATCCACCACAAGAACATCGCCACCCTCCCCCCTAACGGTAACAACGACGCTCTTGCTGGCTACCTCTCCAGCTTTGACAACCCCCTGCCCTTCCCCAACATCAACTGCGAGGGTGCTGGCCGTGCTGGTGTTATTCACCGTGTTAAGAAGCTCTGGAAGAAGGTGTCTTACTCCTACTACCAGTGGACTTTTGACTACTAAATCATTTAATTCTAATAGAATCATTTCATTCCTCTAAAATAATTGAAGAAACTATTTACAGACTAAGGTTAGGGCCTCAAGCGGTGAGGGTCGCGAGGGAACAGCGACGAGCGACGAATGTTGCCCAGCGCAAGGTAAAACATCACCACACGCTCGAGGCCAATACCGCCGCCGGCGTGAGGAGGCGCGCCAAAGCTCAGAGCCTCAACGTACTCCTTGATACCATCGGCCTCGGGGTCCACCTCGTGGGCACGCATGCGCTCGGCAAGCAGCTTGGGGTCGTGGATACGCTGGGCGCCGGACATGATCTCCTCGCCACGCATGAAAAAGTCATACGAGTTGGAGTAGCGGGCGTCCTCGGGGTCGGGCATGGTGTAGAACGGGCGGATCGCCAGCGGGAACTTGTCGAGGATGTAAAAGTCGGTGTGGTACTTGTCGCGCACGAGCTTGCCGAGCGCCTTCTCCTTCTCAGTGTTGAGGTCCTCGAGCTCGTCAATGTCGGGATAGCCGTTCTCGCGCAGGAGCTGGATACCCTCCTTGTAGTGGAGGCGCACCATCTTGCCATCGGCGGGCAACAAAAACTCCTCCTCGGGGTACTGGGCGCGCACAGTGGCGATATCGTCGGCGTAGCGCTTCTTGAGCTCGCTGAAGATAAAGATAAACATGTTGCCCAAAAAGTCCACAACCTCGTGGTAGTGCTCCTCAAAGGCCATCTCCATATCGGCGCCCACAAACTCGGTCATGTGGCGGTGAGTGTTGGAGTTCTCGGCGCGGAACACGGGGGCAACCTCGTAGACACGCTCAAAGTCCGCGGCAATCAGCATCTGCTTGTAAAACTGGGGCGACTGGGCCAGGTAGGCGTTGCTGTTAAAGTACGACACCTTGAAGACGTTGGCACCGCCCTCGCTCGCGGCACCGAGCAACTTGGGGGTGTGGATCTCGGTGAACTTGTGCGAGTCGAGGTACTCGCGAAACAGTTTACCAATAGCACCCTGGATGCGGAAGATGGCCTGGTTGGTCGGGGTGCGCAAGTCAATCACACGCGAGTCCAGGCGGGTGTTGAGGTTGACGACGGGCAGCCCAAGCTTCTCGGCCTGCTCCTCGGACCGCAGGGCGTCCTCAATGAGAATAGGCAGCTGCGCGGGAGTCTCGACAATGGAGTGGATCTCGGTGACGTGGATCTCGGCATCCTTGACGGTGGCGCTGTTGACGGGCTCGGGGGTGGCAGCAACAGTGCCCTTGACGAGAATGATGCTCTCGAGGCTGAGCGAGCCAGCCCACTTGACCATCTGCTTGGAGATCTGGTCCTTGTTGACAACGACCAGGGCCTGGACGAGGCTGGACTGCTGGCGAAGGCTCAAAAAGCACATTTTGTTGCCCTGGAGGCGCGAGGTGTGCACGCGAGCGCGGATGACGACCTCCTTGCCGGCGTCCTGGGCGCTCAGATCCTTGATGAGAGTGCGCACCTGACCTGTGCGGTCGGAATCCTTGCTCTGGGCAAGGGGAAGGGCACCATAGCGGCCCTCAGAGTAGTCCACCTCGGCGGCGGCACGGGCTTGCTGCTCCTGGGCCTGCTTTGCGGCCTGGGCGGCCTTCTTGGCCTCCTTCTCCTTCTCCTTTTGGAGCTTCTTGAGGGCATTCTTGCTCAAGGGCTTGCCATCCTCGCCAAGAATGACCTCCTTGGGCTCCAGATTCAGCTGTTCAGTCTTTTCACTCAAGTCAGACATGATGATGATTTTGATCAGGTGCCCCGAGTGCGACCTGCTGAGGCCTGACTCAGACATGAGTCACCTTGCCCTCTCTGGAGCTCCCTCTCTCTCTCTCTCTACCATGATTAAGATGAATAAATTAAATTAAATAAATCACATGCTCTGGCGCAGCTCAATCGCTGCAACCTCGAGAATGAACTTGCCCACCTTGTACTCCTCGCTTGCGGAATAGCTCACGAGATACGTCCATCCCACGTACGATTCGCAGCCGCGGCACCTGATTTTCTCAATTATAAAATCGCCGGTGGTCATGCGGGCCTTGCGGCGGCCGTAGGTGCTGTAATTGATCACGCTCGCAAAAAGTTTAGCTGCTCCACGCTCCCCGCGAAATTCTTCGCTCATGAGGTCGCTCGCGTTGGCCAGGTGTGTCGCGCACACATTGCAGCGCCAAATTTGGTCATTGGCGTGAAATTCGAGGCTAGGGATCCCCATTGTGCGGCTTGTCCTGGGCGGGGGGGAGGTCTTTATCAGCCGGCAGTCCCATGACCTGTGCATATACGAGCCAGTGCTCTTTGGACCCTTTTTGAATGGAAATTGGCCGACACCCACACATAACAAGTGCATGAGCGCATTATTTGTGGGGTGCAAGATTTGCTTGCTGGTGGGATGAGTTGCTCTGGCGCCTGCGCCGCCCTTGGTAGAGCACGCGCAAGCAGCAGCCAGGGAGACCAGGGAGACAAGGTTCTTTTGCACCCTTGCACGCCCACGCAATTAGCCAGTCTAATTATATAGCAATCACATGCGGGGGACCTTGCAGCCATGACCTCACATGCGGCTCCTCCTGCAAGGGCCCAGCGCGCCTCGACAGCAGCAAGTGGGTCGCAGGACAACGCATGCGAGATTTTTTTGTTCCGCATGCAGTAGTAAAACCCTTGTTGTTAGCGAGAATGATATGAAACACTAGGCACTGTCATATCTACCGCAGAAGCTCGGCGGCCACTGGCTTATCCCTCGATTCGGGGTAATTCGCGAAAAAAAAAGCCGTGCGGCAAAATCGTGCATGAGAAGCTCCCAACTGATGCAGACACTTTGCATGCAAATAAAACAAGCAGACTAGATTTGGGGGCGCGTTGAGTTGACTGGAGCGCTTGCACGCCCACGGTGGCTGTGCTTAAACGGCACTGCTGCAGGTGTCAGTGACGCAACAAATTCCTGCATACCCTAACCATATGCTGCACTTGAGTCCAAGCTGTAGATCCATAAAGACCCCCAAAGAACGGCAACTTGGCGGGCTAAATGAGCGGAAACCACATGCAGTGCCCATAGAATTGATTTAATCCCGCATTTTAAACCTGGTTTCAGACGCTGTACATTCCTCGCTTTGTTAGTCACCATGGCAACCCTTGAGAGTCTTATGCATAGCAAGGGCCTCTGCATGCAGGAATTTTGGCTGCATATTTATATACCGCGGCGTGACACCACGAACTTTTTTTGTGATAATGGCTGATACGTCGCAGTGTGGACAAGCTAGCAATAGTGGGTCCGTACAAACAGTTGTCACGTCGTTTGTCTATAACGGCGTGATTGCCATCGTATTCTTGATCCTACTTATCATTCTGCGCCCTCGCAACCGAAATGTGTATGAGAAGCGTATGGTCTCCAACACCATCGCCGACGCGGACCGACCGCGCGCCCTCAAGAGTGGGCCCTTTGCCTGGATCCCTGACTTGTTGACGCGCCCTGACAATGAGCTCGTGCGTGACGTCGGCCTCGACGGCTACTTTTTCTTGCGCTACCTGCGGTTTATGGTGATTATTTGCGTGTTTGGTACCGTGTTTTTGTGTGCCCTCTTGCTCCCTCTCAATGCAACCGGTGGCTGTGGCTCGAGCGGCTTTGACATTCTCACTTTTGGTAACATTGGTGATTCCAAGCGCTACTATGCTCACTCCCTTGGCTTGTGGATCTTTTACCTCGGCGTTCTCTACCTCATCTACCGTGAGCTACTCTTTTACACTGGCTCTCGCCACGCGTTGCTCACCTCTGAGGCTTACCGTACCAAGCTCTCTTCGCGCACTATTCTCGTCAATGGTGTTTCGCGCCATTTGATGACCGAGGAGTACTTCAACTCCATCTACTCTGGCGTCAAGTACGTCTTCCTTGCCCGCGACTCTGCAGACCTTGACAAGCTCATCAAGGAGCGCGACGGCTTGGTTAGCAAGGTGGAGGCCGTGGAGAACAAGCAGCTTTTCAAGGGCCTCAAGAACCAGGCCAAGCTGCAAAAGAAGGGCAAGGATGAGAAGGGAACCCTCGACAGCTACCTCAAAAAGCCTGCCACTATGCGCTTGAAAAAGTGGGGCCTGCCCATTGGCGAGAAGGTCGAGACTCTGCAGTACTGCAAGTCCAAGATCCCCGAGCTTAACCAGCAAATCACCAAACTTCAAACCTCGCGCGAGAGCAGCGACCCTCTTCTCGCTTGCTTTGTTACCTTTTACACCCAGCGCGATGCCGAGATGGCCTGTCAGACTCTTGGCAGCAACCAGCCTTATCACTTGACCCCTCGCTTCATTGGTATCCGCCCCGACGAGGTCATCTGGAAGAACCTCAACATGCCTTGGTACCAGCGCATTGTGCGCAGCTTTGGCGCCTCTACTCTTGCATTTTTGGTGTGCATTTTCTGGTGTATTCCCACTGCATTTGTTGGTTTTGTGTCTCAGATCTCTACCATCGAGGAGATTCTGCACTGGTACTGGCTCAACAACTTGCCCTCTGTTTTGTTTGGTTTGATCTCGTCAATGCTGCCTACCATCTTGCTTGCCGTGCTCATGATGCTCCTGCCCCCGTTCATCCGCTGGATGGCCCGCGTCAGTGGCGCCCCTTCCACTATTCACGTCGAGTACTTTACCCAGCAGGTCTTCTTTGTCTTCCAGATTGTGCAAGTGTTTATTGTCACTACTTTGGCTTCTTCTATTCTGTCTACTCTCCAGGATCTGCTCAACTCTTCTGACCCCGGTAGCATTATTCTATCGGTGTTGTCCACCAAGCTGCCTCAAGCCTCGAACTTTTTCTTGTCGTACATTATTCTTCAGGCCCTGACTGTTCCGTTTGGCTCGCTGCTTCAAATTGTCGCCCTCTTGCTCTTCCACGCCTTGGGAACATTGCTCGACAACACGCCTCGCAAGCGTTGGACTCGCCGCAACGTCATTGGCGGTGTTGGCTGGGGTACCGTGTTCCCTGTGTACACGTGCCTTGCCTGCATTACCTTCTCTTACGCCGCGATTGCGCCCCTCATTTTCCCCTTTAGCATCTTGCTGTTTGGATTCACCTACTTTGCCTTTGCCAACAACTTGCTCATGGTCAATGGTCCCACAAACGGTCGCGGTATCTACTACTCCCGTGCCCTGTACCAGACCTTTGTTGGTATCTACTTGTCTCAGGTGGTTATGATCATCTTGTTTGTGTTTGCCAAGGCCTGGGGCCCCGTTGCCATCACTGCGGTCAACATTTTCTTCACGATCTGGTGCCAGACTCATTTCCAGCGCGCGTTCCAGCCTCTTTTGTTTGCTCTCCCCGAGAACCTGCTCGTCAAGTCCAACGTTGCGGCCCACCGCCCCAGCGTCGAGACCGCTGTGCAGAATGGTGGCAAGCCTTCGTTCGATGTTGGTAGCGAGCACGCTCCCACGCTGTCTGGCGCTGGTCGCTCGACTGAGAAGGAGCCTGCCGATTCTGCTGGCTTGATCGAGCGCCAGGATGCGCCCGTTTCTGCCTCCAAGCTCCCTACCGAGCGTGGTACATTGATGCAGCGCTTCCTCAAGCCTCACTTGTACTATAGGGCGGAGGTTCTGAAGCACACTCTGTTTGACCACCCCAGCTTCAACACTCCCTCTCCCGAGCTGAGTGCTGATGTTGAGAGCACTGCATACTACAACCCTGCATACAAGGCCGACAACCCTGTGGTCTGGTTCCCCGCTGACCCCAACGGCTGGGCTGACGAGCAAATGGACGAGCTGAGACGCGCAGATATCAACGCCTACACCACGGGCGCACGCTATGTTGTGAACGAGAAGTACAAGACGAACTTCGAAACCAGCCGTAATATTGTCGACATTCCGGTTCACGCCGCCGATGCCGGTTTTTAAGTTGCACGCAATTCTTCATTCTTTAATAGTGCCATAGATGGAAACCCATTCTGTGAATTCGACACTGCGGAGCCTGGTAACAAAAGCCATAACACTGATGAGCAGTAATGAATCTAAAAAAAAGTGTCCGAACCCAGGATCGAACTGGGCACCTCATGCGTGTGAAGCATGCGTCATAACCAACTAGACCATCCGGACGGCGAATTCGAATGTAACGGAGTCGAATCGACTACGTTACGACTCTCTATATCAACCCTACGCATGTCTCTTACTAAGGACCACGCATGTCTCTTACTAAGGACCACGCATGTCTCTTACTAAGGACCACGTATGTCTCTTACTAAGGACCACGCATGTCTCTTACTAAGGACCACGTCCCGGACGCGTCGCGCGGCCCGGCTTTCGTG
>JAKTZS010000075.1:0-25193 GCA_030562575.1 Wickerhamiella parazyma
CCCGCGTCATTGAGAAGCGGATAACTTAAATAATAACAAAAAAAAAAAAAAAAAAAAAAAAAGAAAAGAAAAATCCAAGCTGCCAGCTACGCAGGGTCTACGTGTACAGTCTAGATATTATATACTACTGTACTCTCCACCGCTTGTTCGCCTCTTGCCTTACCCCTATTGGTTTGGGCTTGTGACTAGTCTTTTTCTCTAAAGCTATGCCACGTGAGCCATTGATGGAAGTGAGCCCCTCGGTCGGGAGCAGGCAAGGGTCATTCAAGCTGTGCGTCGGCCGGCAGCGTGCGTCGTTGGCACCGCAGCCCGCTGGATTTATTGACGAGTGCGTATTGTGAAGACCCAGCTGAAACCTCAGGTTGAACACAGATACGCCACTGCTGGGCACACACCTGTCGCCGTGCCAGCCAAGGCCAACACGACCCATGAATAGTTAGTTGGATAAAGGCCCGTAAATAATGAACACGAGGGCCAAAAACCTATTATGAAGCCGCAGCGTTCTCCTTGCAAGCTACCGAGCCGGGGGTACAAGCCGAATTTAAACGCCAAGAAGGGCCCAGTTAGGTACAGCCCTCAGAGAGTTTACGGCGAAGACTGATTTAGGGCCTAGAAACTTGATAAAGCTGCTTTGAATAAACTGTAACGTTTGTCTGCTTTTTTTAGGCGGTCGACGTGCGGCATGGACAAGAACGAGATCGTTCCCTTGAGAGGCCCGGTGCAACCCTCCAAGAAGACTACACTCAGCCCGTTATTGAAGTGAGCGCAGTACAGATAGTAACAAACATTCCCTCCCTATTCTAGTATCCACACCTCTTTTTTTTAGGGTTAGCCGTTTATGAAGTTTGAGAGCAGTTCACTCTGTGATACAAAACTAAGAAATTCACATGCGTGGCCAGCTTATACGTCAATCAGGGCAATGCTTAATATTTCTGGGGTGCATTGCACCACGCAGCGGTAGCAATGCAGCTTTCAGGTTGCGCGTCCTGGCCTAGCTGCAGCTGATTAGAAGAAGCAGCGCTATTTCTGGACAAGCATCATGACACTTGGAATGGCAAACCCTGCATCTGAACACTGTATCAGGCTCGGAGGGAAGCTCACAATTGTTCAAGAGAAGGATGGCGCTGTCGGCTACTGCGAGCTGCCCAGTGGGGAGCGAGTGGAGGAATGGGAGCTATATCGCCGCCAAGTACCCCCACAACCGCCGCAATCGCAACGTCCAAATTGAGAGACGTATGCATGCACGAACCCGGAGGCTCAAATGCATACCCCACGACGTTTTCAAGTGGGGCGGAAGTGCGCTTTCGCTCCTGCTGCTTTGAAAATTATATAGAGTATTCGCCATTAGCCAATTACAATGCCCAATGAAGTATTATTCCATTAGCGCATTAATATCCACTCAATTTTGAACTTGAAACATTGCAGGCCTTCTCCACTTTAGCGTGCATGAAAAAAACGGCGTAATTGTCGCCGATCAAGGCGGGTTGAGCATTATCGAGCTCGTGTTAATGAAAATTTGTGAGGAATAGGTAAAAATGAGAACATGGCCGGATCTAGAGTTGCGATATTCGCGGAATGTAGCCAAGATACTGACAGATCAGCGCGACCTGCATACATAACCTTGCATTGGGATGCAGCTCGTGTCGAGGTGCGCGCTTGGGCTGCTGCAGTGTTTCACAGCCTTTGCGTATCTATTCAATGTGGCGCCTGGGTTCTGCACCGACATTTATGGTTTATTCCGCCGTTAAACTGCTCTCCCCTCAGCACCCCACTCTGACGTAGTACGGCGCGGTGCACGGCGCATGAAGAAAAAAAAATTAAACCAAGAGCGCCAAGAAAGAAATCCGTGTACTGTACAAGCAAGCCAAGTCGATAATTCAAAACATCTCTTGTGCGGAGAGTGCATGCATCGTGCAGTTCCATGCATATGCAAGGTCCATCTCCATTGAGGCTACCGCCTAGACGTATAAAAGGGCACGCGCGCCCCCCCGCAAAACCAATGAAGCTTTTCTCTCTTGTCCTCGCCACAGTGGCCCTTGCCCTCCCCCTCGCTGCCCGCGACACTGGCAGCTCTGCCCAGTGCGTTGCCACCATCACAGACTACTCGTACAAGATCGGCAACCAGACCCAGAAGGTCGGTGACATCGCAAACAAGGTCAAGGCCAACCGTATTTTCACACTGCTGTCTCTCCAAGTTGAGACCTCAAAGCTCATCACCATTATCCAAAATGCCGGCAACGACGTCAACAGCAGCTGCCCCCAGCTGACCCTGAATGAGGCGCTGCCCCTTGTTACTGTGTTGAGTGGCTTGAGCTCCCCGGTCAAGTCCACCATGGACACTCTGGTTGGCAAGAAAAGTGTGTTTGACCGCGCGATCCTGTACTTTGTGTCTCTGTCGTGGCTGGTCAAGTGCGATCTCGACAGTGTGATCAGCGCCGTTAACGGGTTTGCCTACGCCTGCCGCAGCCACGTTCCCACCGCTGCTGCCGGTATTGTCGACAACCTTGTCAAGACGCTCGTGACCCCGATTGTGACTGCGCAGAGCACCTTTGCCGACAACAATGGGTTGATCAACCTTGCCGTCAAGACCAAAAATTTCTAAATCCTAATTTACGATGTTTATTCCAAATCTGTAGATGATGATCTGCGACTTTGCAGCTGTTTGATTTCCGGTGAGGTGCCTTGTAGAAAAGGTGAAACCTCTACTCATTATTGCGAGCTGTGAGATTGTTTGAAGCGGTGGCGCCAAAGTTCTACCGACGCAATGGGCTCGAAGGCGGACAGTAGCTGCGACGTCACGCAAGCTAGGCGATGATCTGTGGCTAATCTACTCCGATAATGGGCCCCGGTCAGACTAGGCATGGCATTATCTACAATCGTTGCCCTACTAGAGGTGGCGTGTTTGAACTCAGGCAGGATCTCCTGGCCACTCAAATTCTGTTGCAATTTCAAGAAACTCACGCATTCATTTCACCTCTGTTATAATCTCCGGCCCACACAGACCCTGCTGACAATGCGCCCTTCAGCCCTGGAAACGCTCTACCGCGACTTGGAATTAAAGCATGGGTATCAGGAGAGGACGCTCCCTGCGTCGCATGTGATCCGTCCCCTGCATGTAGAAGACAGCGACGAGGTCGCTGCGCTCGAGGCGAGGTGCTTCCCCGCGAGCGAGGCGGCGAGCCCCGAGAAGATCAAGTGGCGCCTTTCCGCTGCGCCAGAGCTGTGTGCTGGCGTATACCAGCGCCAGTACGACTGGTCTAGCACTGATGAGGACTTTGCCGGGGTGACGAGCAGCGCTAGCCGACTCGTCAAGGAGACGCTTGTCGCGTACATTGTCGCCACCAAGACTGACAAGCGCAACAACATCGACGAGGCGATGGAGATCCACAGCCACAAAGAGGACGGTCGCGTGCTCTGCATCCACTCTGTGGGCGTCGCGCCCGAGTCACGCGGCCAGGGTCTCGCGCACATTCTTCTCAAGGACTACATCGAGCGTCTGTTCTCACTGCACACCGCGGACGGCATTGAGATTATCACGCACGATGCCCTGGTACCGTTCTACTCCAAGCACGGCTTCAAGAGTGAGGGCGAGAGCAAGTCGCAGTTTGGCGACGGTGGCTGGACCGACATGTGGCTCGCGTTCGACCAGTACGACGACGAGCAGTAGTTACCTCGCTAGATCTATAAACCCCGCCAGCACCGCCAGGGCGCCAGCGTAGTAGGGCCAGCCGGCGGCGCGCCGGTTGATGGCGAGCTCGCCAAACACGCTAACGGGGATGGTCGCCGAGAGACCGACTGCGACGACGAGCGGCGATGTGAGCAGCGTGCTCAGCACCCAGAGCCAGTCGCTGAGCATGCCGATGCCGCCGTTGAGGGCCACGAGGCCGAGGGTGCCGCGCGGCGGCAGCTCGAACGGCTCGATGCCCGTCCAGTGCAGCACCGGCAGCACCGGCCAGAACCCGAGCAGCGAGACCAGTCCCACGAGCCCCATAAATAACTTTGTGTCGAGCTTGTCCTCGTCGACACGCGCCTTGAGCAGGCACGTGTAGAGCCCGTAGGTCATGGCCCCAAGCAGTGCCAGCAGGTTGCCCAGCAGCGGATGCTTGGCGTCCGAGTGCTCGTCCTGCAAGCAGATGAGCGCCACGCCGGCCAGCGACACCAGCAGCATCCCCAACTTGCGCACGCTGAACCTCTCAATGCCAAACCAGTGGCCGACGACCAGCGTCCAGAAGCTCGACGTGCACGCGATGATCGTCGCGCTGGGCACGCTTGTATAAAAGTATGACGCATTGTTGAACAGGTTGCTCATGAACCACAGCAGCGCAAACTCGAGCGCCAGCCGGTACGTTTGCCTCACATTTTGCCATTGGGCCTTGGGGAGGTACAGCACCATAAAGCTCGTGTTGATGTAGGTTAGGAAGAACGGTTTGCTGAACGTGTTACCGATTTCGTTCACGAGAAACCCGCTGGCGACCCAGAGGACGACGACAGCCCCGAGCAGGGCCAGTCCCAGGGAGTATGACATACGGGGAGGTACACCGCTGATAGATAGGAGATAAATACATATGGGTGGGGAAGGGGCGTGAGAACTATCTCACCCTACGCCTCAGCCTCGCAGGACTGGCCACCCGCTCCACCGGTTTCAGCGCCAGCAGCTGCCGCCCCGCCTGGATGGCTTCCGCCGGCCACACCCCATCGCTCTTCCACGTTTTTAGCGTCCCCTTCTCTAGCCGCGCAGCAATATCGCTGCTCATCCACTCGGGCTGCCACTCGGCGCCGCTGAGCCCCACCAGGTGGCTGAAGGTGCCCGTCGCCAGCGCCTGCGTCGAGTACCCCCCCTCGAGCAACGAGAGCACCCGGCCCCCGCAGAACGTCTCGGCAAGCGCCACGCAGTCGCGCGTGAACCGGTTGTAGAACGACGTGGGCACGCTCACGCCGTGCCGCTGCATGCTCTTCATCTCGTACTCGCTCCCGTCAAACCCGGCAGAAATCACCACCAACGGCTTTCCTAGATCGGCGTGCCGGCGCAGGAACCGCACCGCCTGCAGGAAAAGCTGCGAGTACTTCGCCTCGTACAGATCGTCGAACTCGGCCGCCGAGTCCCACCCCTCCAGGTGCACGTTCCAAATGTGCATGCCGTGGCCATCCACGCATGCAGACGCGTTGAGAATGTCCGCGGGCTCGGCGAACCCCTTCTCAGTGGGGAACGAGTGAATGTCGTGCACGCTGTAGTACCCCAGCGGCATGTCCCTGTTTGTCCAGCACAAGTCCTGCGTGCCGTCGCCGTGATGCAGGTCAAAGTCAAAGATGACCGCGTGCGTGACGCCGTGCGTTAGTCTGGCGTGCGTCACGGCAACGTGCGCATTGTTTATCACGCAAAACCCGCTTGCAACGTCCTTGTGGCAGTGGTGGCCCGGCGGCCGGACGCAGGCAAACACGCGCGTGAAGCTCGAAAAAATCAGATCCAGGGCCTCCTCAATCGCACCTACCACGCTTTCTAGCGCCTGGGTCGAGTCGGTCGCAAGGTACATGTCGTCACTGCTCCAGCCGGCAGGCACCTCTACCTGCTTGGTCTTGTGTCGCTCGCGTGCCTCAGCACACAGCTTGTAGAGCTTCTGGATGTATTCCTCGCCGTGAACCCGCTTTGAAGCGGCCGAATGCCGTAGGTCGCGCGCCGCATCCACCACGCGCACTTCCAGGGGAATTTTGCTATTGGCAGCTCCAATGCCTATCGCGCACGCGTCAAGCCGCTCCGGCCGCTCAACAACGGTTTTCTTGAACCGCGCGGATTCCCATTCCCGCTGAAACCGGTGCTTGTAGCTATCAGGAGATAGTACCACCGCGACTTTTGCCCTTTGGGCGTGGCTGTGGTCGGAGCTTGCCGCAAACCGCTCAATCGCAGGGTTTTTGCGTCGTGGCGACCTGCTGGGCTCCTTTTTGGGGCTATCAACGATGCTCAGATTGGCAAACGACTCGGAAAAGCTATCGTCCAGATCCATTGATGACGGTGACGGTACACTGAAGATAAATAAAAAAAAAATGCTATGTAGGCAGCGCCTTTGAATTTTTATGAGGTGAAGAAAGTATATCAAACCTGGCTCACGCCCGCCCTCCCCCCTGCATATCCCATGCAGTATGCAGGGTACGGCACACAGATGCGGCCTCGCTACGCGAAGCTCAGGTTCCAGCCTTTAATTTCTGCGAGATGGTTCCAATCAACATACATCACTCCCTCTTGGTCCCGCGCCCAAACCTCCCGCAGCAATGCCTTCGCCCGGCGAATATTCCGCGCAGAGTGCCGCTCATGCATGGCGTCCAACCACGAAATGACTTGCTCGCGGTTGTTGCTACTGCTCGCAGTGACCCCGGCAATGAAATGCGGAAACACGAGGGCCGCATCGCCCTTGGTATTGACAACCTCCCTCAGCGTGTCGAGCATGTCGTCATTCATCACCTGCATCGGCACGCACGCCGAATTCATCTTAAGCAAGAGGTTGTGCACCACGATACGGGCCAGCTGCTGAAACACCTTGAACAGGTTGATCTGGTCGCGAGCGTCCATGTAACTCAGAGGCAGCAGCAACTCGCGGTCTGGGGCACACACATCGAGCAAGTCTAGCAGCTCGTTGGCCCGGTCCTGGATGAGTTTTACCGAGAGCTTGTTTTCGTGGCCGTCTCGGTAGAGGTCGTTGATGGTGGCTAGGATTTTAAACACGGGGTGGCACGCCGCGCACAAGCTGTCGGGGAGCACATCGTTTTTGTAGCTCAAAATTTGGTCATGAAGCTCTTTGGGAAGTAGCATCGGCTTATTTCCGTAGGCGAGGATATCGTGATAGGTGAAATTCTTGAGCAGCCAATATACATCCTCGTCGCTCGAAATCTCGCCCAAGTTCGACTTTATGAGCTCGGCCGCAATCTCCAAATGGGATCGCCAATTCAGCAAATCTCCCGCGCAAATGTGCGCAGACGCAATCAATTCCAAACTGGCAAGCTGCACGGGGAAGCTGTATTCGCTCGAGCGCACCAGCTCAACCGCCTTGTTGAGATACATGTGGCCTAGAGAGTCGCTACCATCAGTCTCGCCAGCCTCGCCATTGTGGAAAGCAGCCCAGCTCAGAAGAGCGTAAAGAATGGGCTCATGGTTGACGGCTAGCTTTGCAAACACGTTCTTGAAGTGATTCTGAGGACTCACGCTCATCAGTTGACTCTGCGTGTCGCAAAAGTGTATAAATAGTCTCTCTGTAGTGGCATCAGGGGCAAAGTTCTTGCGCAACGTCGTCACCATCGAGGTGGTGCTGGTAGGATCCTCCATTATAAGAGCTCCGCTCAGCGAGAAATCCGGCATGGAAAACTCAATGTGATCGTCGAACCGAAACATAGGGCTCAAAATATCCTTGACAGATCCATTGTCGATCGCCAGGTCCAATGGGGTAGGCGGCAGTATCGAGGGATCCGGCTGTGCGACTAGCGGGGTCAATTCGAGCCCGGATTTGAGTTTTTCCGGCACCAACTCTGGCATTTGTTCGGTAATTGGCATTTGAGTAGGCTCAGGGGCCCTGTAAGGGGGGTTTCTGCGTTTGTTCTTTCGCCTCAATGCGGGGTCGGGATAAACGCACTCGAGCATGAGCCGAATACAGCTCCCACACTGTGGCTGACTCTCGTCACACCTTTTTTTGCGTTTGCGGCAGGTAAGGCATCCGTTTCGCGACCGAGTGCGCTTCTCTTCCATGCAGTGTGTAATATTTCCACAAGGCGGACGTCACGCGACGGTTGAGGTGTTCTGGGGTATGTGCGGGGAAGATCATTGAGTGGGTGTACCGATAGCTCAGTTTCGAACCAATCTTAAAATTTTTCTGCATGGGGCCAAAGAGCGGCTTCCTGACAGCAATGGGCCTTTGGACGCCTTATTCATGGCAATTCGAGCTTTGAGAAAAATTTCTTACCGCAACCCTCTGAGGAAGCCACGGTCGCCCGAGTGTTGAGGCTGCCCAGCACAGCGTCTCTCTAAGTGCATCCTCGGCACCTAAAAACTCATCTTCAGCATCCATAAACTCATAAGCTATTAAATATTTACATGGAGAAACTCTCCTCAAAGTACTGTACCATATTCTGGGTCTTGAACATATTGTTGGTGACACTGCCGCGAACACTGTCGGTCATTTGATGAGGACCGCACACAAAGAATACAATATCACCCTGAGAGTGCTCAATGTGGTCACTAATGATTTGATTGTAGCTGGGACGGAAGCTAACGCCGCGGAAACTCAGACCGTCAACTGAGATGGTGGCGCTCTGCGTGTCCTTCTTCTCGGCCTCCTCAGAATCGCGCGAGTTGATGCGACCAAGGTGTGTTTGCGCATCTGCCATATGGACAATCACATGGACATTACTGTGGCTGGTCATGCGGTCAATCTCCTCTTTGAACCAGCTCAGCGGCTCAGGATTGCTCATGGCCCAATGAACGTGGATAATCTGATCAACGTCAGTCTTGACAATGTGCTGGAGGTGCGAGTAGATTGCAGTGATACCAATACCACCAGCGAGCAGCACGACCTCTTTGTATTGCTTGGTGTTGAAGGCGACGCCATAAGGACCCTCAACCAACACGCGATAGTCGCACTCTCCGCCAGCCCTTTCCGCCTTGTTGTAAAGAGTGCGGGTTATGCCCTTGAGCGCCTTGGCATACAGCTTCATCTCGCCCCTCTCGTCAACAGGAACAACGGTAAAGGGGTGACTCTGGATGAAATAGAGAGGGTGTAAAAAGTGGATGAAAATATATGTGCCAGCAGTCGGCTTCCACCAGCCACTGTACTTGATTGTGATCTCCAGAGTTCCACCGGGATGGGCCTTGATGTGTGCCTTGGCCATGGGATTCGACACAAGAATCTTGCACAAGCGGAAGAACCGGTCGGCGGCCCAGAACGCCCAGGCGGCATATTGCAGGAGGTAGCCCTGGCGATTGAGAACGTGGTAAAAAGTGCCAACACATGTCAGTACCGCCAACACAATGTGGATATACAAGAAGGTCTCGTACGCGAGCTGGCGCACAGTTTTTGTACCATTGAGGCACAAAAAGCACATGGCGACGGTAGCAACGCCACCCCACTTCATATAATTGCTGTTCCAAAAACTAGGGAAACGGCCAGTGGTGTCGAAATCGATCGAGTAGGCAATTGCGTGCACAATCACATCAATGGTAAAGAGACGTGCGATCCAGCGGTGCCAGTGATTGAAAACTTCAAATTGCCATCCAGTAATCCAAATCAAAATGTTGTTGCGGCCGGCAAACAGGTAAACAAAGGGCATCTTGTACATAGCCAGGTTACCGGAACGCAGGGCGAGGTACCCAGAGACCAGCTGCTTGTACGAGTCGAAATAGTCCACACCCATAATGTTCGGATAGTGGAAAGCAAGGAAAAAGATGCACAAAAACACATAGCCTGTGAGGAAAATGCTTTGCAGGCGAGGTGGGAAGCAGAGCATAAAGTAGCGAAACACCTTGAGGGGAGCACTGCGGTGCTTGTTAAACAAAGCCGGAAGCGCAATGTGCCTGCGCACTTGTCTGCCAACGCGGTTATTGAACAAGACACGAATTAAACCTGGCGCAAGGTACGCACCCCAGTGGAAAATGGCCTGGACAAACATGATACCACAAACGTACCAAACAGTGATCATTCCAAAGACCTCCTGCCAGTAGTATTGCCAGTGGCGCTCAACATACGCGGCTGTAGCCTCTTGAGTGACGGCTGAAGTATTGGGCAAGAAAGCGCCGCTACCGGCCTTGGCGGCCTCCTTGAAGCTCTGAGTGACAGGTTTGCTTGCAACCAGCTGCTGAATCTCATCCCAGGTTCTAATGTCACCAGCGTCTTGATTCTTGCATGATTTCCTCAAATAGTTCCAGGACTGGCGGATGCTGTCCTCGGGGCTTCCACTAATTTTCTGGGCATAGGCAAAGCATTCGTACATTGACTCTTGGAAATCATCCATAGGACAGTAGCAAGAGGCCGAGATTCCACCTCTTCCGCGCCTGGCGCGCTTATGGTGCCCGCCGCCCGTGCTATTAGAGCTGGCAGGAGTGCAAGGCGCCTTGATTGCCTTGTTTGCAATCGTGAGGGAGTTGCACTGACGGTAGAACCAGTCAAACTCAAGACTTGCCAGTGCTGTAGCAGTACTGAGCAGCGCGAAGATTCTCATATTTGGGGAATTGGGGCAGAGATGCCCACCATTTATAAGATCGATTAGATAACAGATCATCACTGCATATGCAAGATTTTTTCAGTCTGCATGCAAAGATGAGGTGGCATGCACGAAAGAGCACCGGGCGAGTACAATCTCCGAGACTTGTGCAAGACGCTAGGCTGATAGAGTATGGACTGACTGCGCATAAAGGGCTTGTACCCATACAGCATGCCAAAATTACTCACACTGATGAGATTATCAGTTGACTATACTGATTTCTGATTGGGTGTTATGGCGGGGACAACAAATTGTAGACACTATTGCGACTTGAAAAGCGGCTGGATACACGAGGAAAAATTGGTCAATGACTATTTAATGCTTAAAACTGTTAAGATGGCGAAATTCAGCCAGACAGCCAGCCCATAGTTTTGGTGGGCACCCGGGTGGCTGTGCACAAGAGGGAAAATCGACAAGCAATCGGCAAATATTAAGCTCTTAGGGAGGTTCAGCCCGCACAGGTGGTGTAAATTACAATTCGCTATGACTTGCTGATTTTCTACGCCTCGACCAACGCGCAGCATGCATGGAATGACGAGTCGAATCTCCGCGCGAAAGCGGTCAACAACCCCAGCACAACTACCTTTCTACCTCATCTAAATAAAAAAAAAAAAGAAAAAGAGCATAAAGATACACGGGGCGGGCGTATTCGGGTGAAGCCGGAATGACCTGATCGAACCAATCTAGATCATCTACGTGCATCATGTACCCAATTATGCACGATCCCCTAAGCCTATTAGGGGGTGCATGCGCACAATAATCACCCCGGCCCTGCGGCCGAGGAAACCTGTCAAATTAGGGACGGGAATCCGCTGATCATTGCGGGGCAGTTGAGTCGCGAGTATTCCCGAGCAACGAGCGGTAGCACAGTGCAAAGATAATTTTTCCGCTCTGTTCTTGGCACGGCATCATGCAAGGCACAACGGAAATGTTGAAAAAAAAAAAAAAAACCAAGCCGCGTACCAAAAGCCTGCACTACTCTTGCATGCATTTGGGTTAGTGCTCTTCCAGGTGACTGGCAGGAGGCAATTTGCCTTGGTTTCAAGATCTGCAGTATGCAGGCACCCACCTGCAAGGAGTTTCAAGAATGTAATCACTCGGACTGCTTGAGCCAAACCTCGAATCTATGGTTCAGTTGTGCTCGGTCGTGCATATTGTACATGCTGATCCCACCAAATTCCCATTCCTTGAGGTACACGAGCCGATCTATGCGAGAGTGCAGCGCAGCCATGACGCACATTGGGCAAGGCTCCTGCGACACAAACAGCTCAAGCCCCTGACATAGATATCCCACTGGCTGGTTAGCGCATCGTTTAATTCGCTCCTGGGCAGCCACGGCTTCTATCGCCAGCATGACTGCGTGCTCGAGAGGCAGCTGCTGGTCGCGGAATGAGCCGGATCCACGTAAACTATTTGTTTTTGGATCAACCAGCAGCGCAGTGCGAGCGCAGCTTTCTGTTTTAGCCCGTTTGACTTGAGGAGCTAATGAGTCGGCCAATTGGGCACACCACTGCTCCATCTGCTCGAGTTTTGGTGCCTCTATGATTGGCAGCGCAGCAGATACGTTTCCTCGCCAGAGAATTGGCCATGAAACCGCGTTCCACTCTTGGCACTGTTCCTTGGACGCGGGATTGTACAGGGCGGCCTTTTTGGTACGCAGCTCGGCGAAATCCTGCTGCAGCTGCTCCTTGGGGATCTCGCAAGACGCAATCATCACTTCGAAGGTCTCGTTGTCAATTTTCACCACCCGCCGAAGGTGTCCAAGATCGAGCGGATCCTCAATGTCCTTTACCTTTTTGCAAATTTTCTGGACACTTTTAGGCCCCACAGTTACGTACCAGACGTCAACAAGGTGCAGCTGAGTGTCCTTTGCGAGGATTTGCCTGAAGCGTCCTTGAACATTAGTGCGCATGTGTCAGTCAGTTGGCCTAGCGAGCGTTGGCGCAATTGACAGCATAAAGGTGCGAAATTGTTAGATTCGCCCTAGTTTAGCGTTTGAGATCCAGATCAGCCAGACCATCACTCTGATGTCGCGAATCTGACAGTGCTTGAGCGCTATTCGCTCGAGCCTAAATTACTCAGACCTGATCACCTCAGACCTCCTTGGCCAACTTCAGTCTGATCACTGGTTTGATCACTCTGGTGGCTAGATACCTAGTGATTATCAATTCGATCATCACGCGACCAACCACAAAATCATAGCCAGCAATATTTTGGCGATTCACCTTGAGGTCTCCCGCAGCAGGCAATGACTTTTGGTTCAGTCGTAGTGGCGATGATTATTGGGTTTATAATCACTAGGTATCCGGCCAGCTGGGTTGATCACCTTGGTGGGCCGCCTGAATTGAGTACTTTGAGCGGCGCACTATTGCTTGCTGCCAGCTTCAAAGATGCCGCGAGCATAGTGCACTCGCAAAGCCGCGCATAAAAGAAAAAGGCACGTTTAAATAACAAGATCAGAAATAGTAATAGGGTCACCAGGGCCGCCTAGCGTCAACCCACACGAATTCAGATCCTGCAGTGTACACCCTTTTGAGCGTACGTTTCGTGCATCGCGACATGGCTTTGAGTGAGACCGCCTTGTTTTAGCAAGTTTCATCTAAATATATCCTCGAGGTACCCCTGTATCAGCCAACACGTCGCACTGATTAATCCTCCCCACATGAGCTTCAACCCAGCAGTTGGGCGGCAAGAGTCGATGCGGTGGGCGGCGCCCGAGCACGCGTATGACGGCGGAGACTGGGAAGACGAACCAGACGAGCGCGATGAGGACGGCCACGAGGTGCAGGATGTGGCCAGCGTTCTCAGCGCTGATCTGGCTGTGGACAGCGCAAACGAGCCCTCCGACTACCGTAACATCTACGAGTACTACGAGGACGATGACAGCAAACGGCGCAGTGTCCAGGAGCAGCTGGAGGACGAGATATACAAGAGCCTCACTCCCGGGCACTCGCGCAACACGAGCGTTGACTCGAAAGTTGAGGTGGACCCAAGCATTGCTGAGCTGTACCAGGACACGTCGCAGTTTCTTGCGCGGCCCATTAGTATTTATGCCGAAACTGCTCCTTTGAGCATTGGCACGAGCGAGAGTGACCGGCACATTAGCGCGCTTTTGAGCGGCTCGCATGAGGACGATACGGAGGTTGAAACTCCGGTTGCCGAGAAGGTGGCAGAGAGCATGGAGGGGCATGCGCCTGGTGGCACCTTGAAGGAGCACAGCACGAGTGCGGAAACGACGTTGCACGTTGGCGCCATAGGCAAGGGTTCGGACCTCCCTACAGTAGCTGAACATCCGGCTGAGCACGCGGCTGAGTATACGCCTGAGCATACAGCTGAGCGCACGGCTGAGCACACGGCTGAGCACACGGCTGAGCACACGGCTGAGCACACGGAAAACACGGATCCCCCCTCTGCCGCACAACCTGACGAGCCCAAGGAGCAACCCCCACACGTACCTGAGCCGCAAGAGGCGCCTCCGGAGCCCGAGCATGAGTCCGTAGGGTTCCCCTCGCTTGCCCTGACTTGCGCAACGCCCGAGGGGAGCGACACAGAGGAGACTGAGGATCTGCGGGAGAAGCCTGACTGGCAGCCACGGTGGCGCCCAGAGATGGAGCGTGAGAGCGACAAGCGTGAGGAGCCCGAGGAGCCCGAGGAGCCCGAGAGCAAGGGCGTCAACCTACACGAGTCGCAGATATCGCTCGACATGAGCGACATTCAGAGCCTGCAGAGCGTGCCTAGCGACCGGGCCAGCTTTGTGAGCGGCAGCCGCAAGCCCTCAGTGCAGAGCGGGTTCGTTGACAGCGTTGTGGACTCTGGCAGTGACGACACAGATACCAACACGATCGAGGCGCCTGCTTCGCCCAAGTCGCCCGAGTCGCCCGAGTTGGAAGCGCAGGAGGCCCTTGGGGCAGCTGCAACGGCCGTATCGCCTGATGCAGCGCGCGAGCCGGCGCTCGAGCCCAAGCGCGTTAGCAGGGCCCCTGTGATAGACATGAAGGCCGTGTTTGCGCTCCAGACATCTCTGCAGCGCCAGCAGATGCTGGAGACCCTACGCGAGCGCGAGGCAGAGTACTCGACGCAGCTCGACACGTGGCTGGCCAGCACCTACGACGTGAGCGCCAGCGCGCAGGCCGGGGTGTATGTCTCGGGTGCACCGCCAGAGACCGAGTCTCACGCGCTCCCGGTGAGCCGCCAAGTCGGTACTGCCCTGGGCCAGAGCGGAACAAAGACAAAGGAGACGCTGGTGCGGGTTGGCGACCGCGGCAAAAAGGGGCTGCACGCGATGAAGAAACTAATGAGGCATTGAGATATTTATAGCGAAAAAAATATCCATATACATATATATATATATACACATAGGGAGGTGCATGCACTTGAGCACCGACGCACCACCGCGCGGGCTCACGAGCTCACCACCACTTGACCTGCAGGCGGTCGCCCTTCTTGCGGCCCAAATACGAGTCCCCCGCGCCCTCGTACTCGTTTTTGCGCTCTACAGCCTGCACGGTCTCACCCGTGAATCTACCCGGCGCAGCTTGCTTCGAGGTGCCATCCTCGAGGTAGTTGTAATAGCTCCACACTTTGTAGGCGATGGCGCACGGCACAACGACTAGGGTGACTCGCCGGATGGAGCGGTTAATCGTTTTGATCGGCGACCCTGCGGCGTGATCCATTTGTCAGGGGAAAGGCCCTGCGAAGGGCGAGTGCACTTTCACTTTTCTAGGTTTTTACTTTTTTACATCTTGAATGTGCCGACCCAAAGCGGCCAAACCGGTTGCACAGGCCTGCTGGCTGACATGCGCAAGTTTGACACTTCGGATCCTCTGCGAAGGGCTAAACGGCCCGTGCGCAAGCCGGTTGGCGCGCCAGCGAGCGCCGTGCCGCGCCCGGTGCCGGCACAGGGCGCGCCCAGTGCGCGCGTCCCCCCCGCGCTGGCGGGGGTGGCCGCCGCGCCGCCGCAGGACGGCAGCTGGAAAGAGTTCCCCCTGAGGGCGTGCACCGCTCAGGAACTGCACGACTCGCGCTTCCACGTGGTCAAGTTTCAGAGTAAACAGCCGGTGGACATCCAGGCCCAGTTCACCCCGCCGATCCGGTTCCAGCGCAAAGACCCCAAAAATATCCAGCTTGTGGTCGGTGAGGAGGAGGAGGAGCGCGAGAAAAAGGCAAACCCTTTCTTTCGCAAGCGCAAGACTCACCAGGTGATGGGCGGCACCGACGAATCCGGCGAGGCAGCCAGGAAGCTCAGGCAGGAGGAGCACTACCCCTGGGTGATGGAGGATTTCGACGGCAACAACGCCTGGGTGTCCTCGTACGAAGCGGCACAGTCCGACACCTACTGCGTGTTTGTTTTCGACAAGGACGGCTTCAAGATGGTGCCGGTCGAAAAGTGGTACCGCATGCAGTCGCGCAACAAGTACGCCTCGCTGAGCCTTGATCAGGCAGAGGAGCGGATGCAAAAGAAGGGCGCCAAGCACAGCCGCTGGATCATGGACCGTCTTCAGCAGGAGAGCGGGATCAGCGGCCGCGGCGCCGAGCGCGTGCGCCGCCTCAGGACCGTGGAGGGCTCCGAGGAGCGCCTGGTCAATGGTGAGGAGATGGATTACGATGAGGAGTTCGCCGACGACGAGGAGGCCCCCCTCATCGAGGGCCCCGAGGAAGAGCTCAAGGACGTGCAGGAGCGCATCAAAAAGGAGCAGCTACAGGCGACTCACCCCCTAGTTGCAGGCGACGAGGACGATCTGTTTGGCGACAACGAGATCGACAAGCAGGGGAAAAAACTTCGCAAGTACCTGCGCTCGCACGAGAAGAATGCCCAGTACGACGACAGCGACGACGAGAACCCGTACGCCTCAGAGTCGGACGACTCGGAACCTGAGGTCAAGGAGGAGCACAAGACAGAAGAGAAGGTGCCTCAGCTGGTTGTGTTTAGGCGCAAGCAGATAAAGAACCTGCCTCATGGCCACGCGGTGATCCAGCTGCCTCCGGCCCTTTTGAAAAAGTTCCCCCAGGGCGAGTGGAACGCGCATGTTCGGCGCCGTACCGACACCCGTGTCGCCCCCGAGCCTCCTGCGGCTGCGCCTGCTCCCGCCTCCGCCGCCGCCGCCGCTGCCACCCCAGCGAGCGCCAGCCCCTACTCTGCAGTGAACACTAGTGACCCCACACTGCTCACCTCGGAGGACGTGCGCGCAGCGTTCACAACCACACAGCTCGCCATCCCCGACCTCATCAAGAGCCTGAGAGAGAAGCTCTCGCAAAACAAGCTCAACAAGGAGCGGCTCAAGGTCATTTTAAAAGAAGTCGCACACCTGCAGGAAGGTAATATTCTATTGCTCATTTAGTTTACAGACGCGTTTAGAAAATAGTCAAAGTAGTGGCGCTGTACGCAGAATTAGTCTGCGTTGACGAGTAGTGAGGAGCCTGGGTGGCGCTGGGAATGCCGTTGGTGATGGCCTCGACATTCTCCTCTGTAATAGTGCCAGTTTTGGCTGGTGCTAGGGCCACCTCCAGGTTGTCAAGGTCGTACACAATATAGGCGCCAGAAAGGAAAGTGTCGCCGAGAATGTAGAGAGTCCCGTCGCCGACATGGACGCCGTCACCAGAGCCAGCAGAGTTGCCATTCGAAAGACCCAGCTTCCACATGGGGAACTCTAGCGCGGTGTCCCAGTATTGATAATACCCGTTGCTAACGGCTTGGCGCACAAAGCTCTCAAAGGGAACCTTAATTTCAACACCAGAGAAATTGTAATTGATGGAGCCAGAGGGTTTTCCGGGTGTGCTCTCCTTAGGCACAATATACCCACCAAGGTCGTCTCTCCACACTGCCCCGAGCGAGGCTGCAATGGTCGTGACCCACTCATTGGGCAGCATGGTGTATGTAGTACCCGTGTCAAGCATCACGGGAATATTGGCGCCGCTAATAATGGTGCCAGACTCTCCCTTGCTATTGGTGGCGGAAATTTCATTGAGCATAACCATAAAGCGGCGAGGTGTGGTCGGGTGGATTAATCCCAGATTACCCCCGACATTCTCAGCAACCGGAATAATAGGAACCTTGCCTAACGTGCCCTCATACTTGGTGTGGTCCACACCTCCAAATAAAATGGATCCAGTCGCAGAGTTGAAGTTGTCCATCCACAATGAGTACGCAACCTCGGAAATATAACCCTGCTTTTTCAAAAGCTGGGGGATATTATCGTAGCTCCCTACAACAGTGCTGCCATCCCAGTAAGCACCTATGCCCAAAGCTGTAAAACCAATTCCCCAGTAAAAATTCACAATACTAGTGGCTTGGGTTGCGTAGCCAAACGTGAGGTCGGTGATAGTGGCATCACCCAGCTCAAGCGTATCGTACGCTAAGAAGCCCTGGGCATTAGTGCCATCGCCGTATGAAATACTAAAATCTTCAGTAGTGTTCTTCATGGTAGAAGAAAAGGGAAAGACCGCGCTGGTAACCCACGCATCGCTGGAGCCAGTGTCCAGAACGACATTAATTTCTGTCTTTTCGGACCCGAGCTTGACTGTAGTACTATAGTACCAATCTTTATGATTGAGAACCACTTCGTCGCTTCGTTTAGTCTGGCGATCCGCGGCGACCTTGTTGAAATCGAGCTTGAGGGTTTTTGCCCTGGGGGTCGAGGCTGCAAAAGCATACCCGAGGACGAGCAGGTTGAAGAGATTCATGCGGCTCTTGCTCTACATTCCCTTCCTCTTTATAGCGGCCCTAATCAGCAACAGCGTGCATGTTGAGCTGATCTGCAGGATCATCGCTGTGCAGATTTTAGGATGACTGGGATAGACGCTATAAACGCACAAACTTGCTAGAGTTTGTGGAACCTTGTTGACACACCTCTAATATTTATCAAGACATGCTCACCCGCCTATCACCCGCCTGAGGTTTTATCCCCTGCATGAGCATCATGCAACACAACTACATGTTCTCTCAAGTAAATAGCCGCTCTTAAGTACCTATTTATTACTGGGATCCAATTTCATGCACATAAGGCTCAAATCGGCTGGCTCTGACACTCTGGCCTTGCTCTTGACCCTCAAGTCCAAAGGTCCACATTGTCTCAGACACGTCCGTGCGCATGCGCACCAGACGTCAAAAAGCATTTTTCACAAGTATGCCTTTCCATCGTGTAAGTTGTCCCTTTGCCAAGGCTAACCTCAGATTAGTGCTGCCAATCACCGTCCTCGACGCATCTCCTCTGCAAATCGTGCATTGAACCGGTCCTCAATGTAGATCCTCAAGTGCCCCAGCTGCATGTATGCGATTGAATGCAATGTGAGTGATTTCTAATGTATTCAGCTGTGCAAAGCATCCCCCATCTGGCTTCACCTCTTCGCTTTGTTTGGGCGTATGCCAGAGCCGAGCACGCAGCGAGATCTTTCGTATAAAAGAGAGCAGTCATACCACCTGTGGTGACTGGAAAAGCTGTCGATTCAAGTTTTCATTTGTCTATAAACTGACTCCTAGCTTTCCTCTTTCTAGCTTGCGCTATCCTGGCCCACCACAAGATTTCGGATAATCCTGAGGGGCATATGCATCTGCATGCAACAAGTGCTTGGTTATGTCATTGTGCATATGTCTTAAAATAGAACTAGATAGCCAAGTGGGAAGCAAAAAATGTAGCTGTGCTATCGAAACTCCAGAGAGAAGGTTGCGGAGTAAATTTAGGCTCCACAAGAGTTTTTTGGTCCTCATCATGCTCACGAACCCTATGCGCGCAAATCTCGGAAGTTGGTCGGGTTTATCAAACTTCAACTGAACATCCTGATCATCATTCTTTCATTCTCTAATTTAGGCTTAAAAGCGTAAAAGAACCCCAGGTCAAAACTGTAAGCTCATCATACAATTTTCGCAACAAACGCAGGCACCACTCCCTCAAACCGGCATAGCCACAACTCCCAGCCCCCGCTCATTTTGAAGGGTGAGTCTGGCTACTAAATGCCATCATAGAATAATATTCAAAATATCTCGCTTTCTTTGCGCTCTGACCCACCCACCAGGGCGTTAAATTCTTTCTTAAGACATATCACTAAAAGTTAGAAAATAGTCAACGTCGTTGCGCTATAGGCAGTGCCAGTCTGCGTGGAGGAATAGCGAGGAGCCTGCGTAGCACTTGGGATGCCGCTCTCCAAAGCCTCAATATCTTCCTCTGTAATGGCACCTGTCTTGGCCGGCGCAAGAGCTACCTCCAAGTTATCAAGATCAAAGACAATGTAGGCACCAGAGAGAAACGAGTCGCCAAGGATGTAAACAGTGCCATCGTCGACGTTGACACCGTCACCAGTATCCGCGAGATTTCCATTTGCAAGTCCCAGCTTCCACATGGGGTACTCCAGCGCGGTATCCCAATACATCCAGTATCCTTCCGAATTGAAGGCTTGACGCAAAAAGCTCTCGAAGGGGACCTTGATTTCAACTCCTGAGAAGTTGTAGTTAATGGAGCCAGAAGGTTTCGCGGGTGTGTCCCCCTTGGGCACAATATACCCACCGTACTCTTCGACCCAGGTGGTTCCCAGAGAGGCAGCAATCGCAGAGACCCACGCATTTGGTAGCTGGGTGTAGGTGGTACCTGTATCGAGCAAAACAGGCACGCTAGCATCGCTAATGATGGTTCCAGAGTCGCCGTTGCTGTTTGTAGCAGAGATTTCGTTGAGCATGACCATCAAGCGATGGGGTTCAGAGGGATGAACAACCCCATGGTCGCGAGTGATTTGCGCAATAGGAACAATTGGCATTTTGGCCAGGGTGCCTTCATACTTGGTGCGATCGACTCCACCAAACAAAATGGACCCCGAGTCGGAATCGAGACCGTTCAGCCACACAGAGTATGCTGCCTCAGAAATATATCCTTGCTTCTTGAGAAGCAGTGGAATATTATCATAGCCTCCCACAAACTTGGAGCCGTCCCAGCTTGCGTCGGCTTCGAGACCTGGTAGGCCAATACCCCAATAAAATCCTACAATCTTCGTGAAAGACGTAGCGAAGCCAAATTTGAGATTGGAGAGAGTGACATCGCCAAGCACAAGAGTGTCGTACGCATAGAATCCCTGGGCGCTGGTGCCATCTCCATAGCCTACGCCAAAGAATTCAGTGGTATTCTTCATAGTAGAGGAGTAGGGGAAGTGAGCACTATCAGTCCACGCATCACTAGACCCAGTGTCCAGAATCACATCTAGCTCTGTCTTCTCCGACCCCAGCTGTACTGTGGTTTTATAATAATAGCCCTCATTTTTTTGGACTACATCATCGCTACGCTTGCCAAGATCACCTTTGGGAACCTTTTGAAAGTCCAGCTTGAGAGTTTTCGCCAAAGGAGTGGAGGCCGCGAGGGCATATCCGAGGACAAGAAAGTTGAAGATGTTCATGATGTCTTCTAGTACTGTGCATCTCCCGGGCTTTAAAGCCAATTCTAATCAGTGCACAGTATCATGCAGTGGTGATCCATAGAAGGATCATCGCTTGAACATAACAGATAGCGGGGTCGTTAGTGGGGCCGCACATACTGAAAAGATGCCAATCGAGCCCTTCACTCAAGTCAATTATCGCGCAGTACCGCTAGTTTATTGTATGCCACAGTACGTGTTTTCAATTTCTTTTTCTTCCTTAGTGGCCTATTGTGGCACCTCTGCATTAGCAGTATGCGCTTCAGCTGCATCTGTCGCTACGCGGGATCCTGGTTCTTATCGTGAAGCTGGACATAGCCGCCAATATTCAGCCGCCCAGTTTTGGATCGTTTCGGCCAATTCCCTTGAGGAGAAAGTCATTAGCACTCAAGTGTCCCGATGCATGAGATTGTTAAAATAAGCGTGAGGTCAAAGCCACATTGGCTCGAGCCTCGTTAAGCGATACTACTATCGACTCCCTCTAAAGTATCACGGCAATTTGATTGAGAGTGCGCCCGCACACAGGCGTCTCAATGCAGCTGTACCTCCACATTCGCTCGATTCCCTTACCTTACATGCCGCATACTGGTAAGCAATGCACATTGAACCGGGCCTCCACGAGTCAGTTCACCTGCATAATGCATATTTCATGCATTCTGAGCGGTATCGATAACCAAATAAGAAGAAAAATGCACGTAGAATTACAATGCGACCTCACGCACAGGTGATTGTCCTACAGCCACTATTTCCCCAAGTAGACTGGGGCCGCTGCTTGCTTTGAGTCACGCCTGCACAGCTCAATGGATAGCTAGAATTTTTTAGGCTGAGATCACTCGAAATCATGGACTCTCTGCTTTAGAAAGCACTGCAATGGTGCTTTTGCACTGTGAGCTACGCACCAACCGTCAGCCCCACCCTGCTGAACCGGAATCGTTGCCAAATGGCCCTGTCCATGAACATTGAATCGCCTCGTAGCAATAAATGTACAGAAATAAAGCCGGACTTGGTGGCTTGGCCTCTTAACTACATCTCAAGCTGGTGAACCACATCGCGGCGTGGGTGTACATACAACATGGAGGTTACTGTTCACTAATCTTTACTGTGTTTTCTGTTCAACACTGAGGATTTAATGCAATGAAGCGTCATCGCGCTGACGGCGTGCAGGTATACCTGCGCCACTTATTCTTTTTCTCGCCAGTTGATGTTCCTCTTACTCGTGGGCTGCCTAGCCTTGACTACCTCACCCCCCCCCAAGGTCACTAGAGTTAATTCTGGTCTTTTGAAGCGTGCATGCTTGTGTATGCTTGCAGAAAGGGGATCTCATCTTTCTATATTTCCAGGACGCACGTTTGGTAGGAGATAATACCCACATCTATATGTTTACCCTAAGATGGTTCGGATAAAAATAATGTCAGAGGCTAGGCAACCTCTAGATAATTCTCTGAACTCTGCTCCAGGCTGCATTCTTGGCTATAAGAAGTAGGGATTAAGCTGGTCTAAACAGAACTGCAACTACATTGCCTGAGAAACCAAGGGCCAATCAAACTTCTCTTCTCCAACCTCTGAAAAGTGGCATGCCCTCACTCTAAGCTCTCTCTAGCTTGAGCAATTACTTGGAGCATGGCAGTATATTGTTGATGTTGAAGCTATCTACGTACTAAGTTGACATTCTACGCGTAGGGAAATTTATACAGTGACTTGAGTTTCAGCTGGCCACTCGTCAAAGGTTGCTTGAGAGCTGGGGCATATTTTCAGGCATGTCATTGAAGCTAGCCCGAGGAAATTAGCCTCTCCTCCTCAAACATAATACTATGAAGCAACCAATTCCTACTCTCAGGTGCTGCATTTTTTGTATCTCTGCGCGCTGGACGGCGACAAGCGCCTCGAGCTCGCGCTTGTGTCCAGAGCTCACAGCAAATACCTCACCATGCACCTCAAGGACCATGTTGAGACGAAGCCTCTATCGAAGCTTTCAATCCCGGCTTGAATCACTTTTTAATCATGGCAGGCCACCTGATCACGTTGATGAAGTGATTGGAGGAGATCTTGATTTAGGGACTTGAGTGGATTTTGGGCAAGTTTGATCCACCCTGGCCATACCCTTCCCCTTACTTCGAGTGGTTTAGGTCCAGAGGCCTTGATTTAGCACAACATGACCCTTCATATAGTCGCGGAAAAATCTAGGGCCAGCTAGCGCTTTTTATAATTGCTTCAGCGGCACCCTCATATGCAATTTCTCTACCCTTGTCCTCATTGAGCGCTTTTAATGGCTTTTAATGGCTCGTTTTGGCTCAAAAGCGCTCGCTGTGAACCTGCTGATCTGAGCGTCACGCACTGGTTGCATACCGCGTCTCGATAATCTACGATAGCAAAAGAATGCTTGAAAATATATTGGATGCCAAAACTTAAAGGCTACGTGATGCCGACATTTTTTACTTGAGCCCTAACCCATGCTGCATGCATATGAGCAGTTTGAGCATATTAGTGAAATATATATCTCGTCGCAACGCCCATGAAGCCATCGCAATGGACACAAATTCTATGGACATGGACATGAGCTCCATGTCTTCCTCGATAGCCTCTTCCATCGCGTCGTCCATGACGATGGCCTCGATGGCATCTGCCTCGGCCACATCCGCCTCAATGTCGTCCATGATGTCGGCCATGTCTTCCATGAGCATGGACATGGCGTCTGCCTCGAGCAGTATGGACATGGTAAGCTCTACAGCCGCTGCGGCCTCTGCCGCAACTTCAATGGCCATGAGCGGTATGAGTGGCATGGATATGTCTTCGAGCTGCAAAATTAACATGCTATGGAACTGGGACACAATTGACGCATGCTTTATCTCTGCTAGCTGGCACGTCACATCGCGTGGCATGTTTGCGGGCACTTGCATTGGCGTATTTGCGTGGATCCTGGCTCTTGAGGCGCTGCGTCGCGCGCATCGCGAATTTGATCGCTACGTCACCCGCAACTCAAACACTGTGGTCGTCGCTGAAACTGCAACTAGCTCATCAGAGAAGGGGCCTGCTCTTGTCTACATCCGCAAGGCTCTACCGCCCTACCTTTGGCATCAAGCGGTGCGCTCATTACTTTACACGGTCGAGTTTGGCGCATCTTACCTGCTAATGCTCATGTCCATGTATTACAACGGCTACGTTCTGATCACAATGTGGATCTCCACTTTTGTTGCATTCTTCTTCCTCGGTACAGACACAATTGGAGTTCAGCAGTCCAAATCTTGCTGTTAAAATAATGTGTATAACGAATTTACGAATCAATGAGCCTCTTAATGCCAAGAGTCAATGCCACCCTGGGCGCTTGGCGTTCGTTCTATTTTTTTTTTTGACAGGACCTGGGCCGCTTCTAAGCTTCTTGAGCACCTGCGGGAAATGGGGAGGAGGGGAGCATACGTTTATAATTAGTCAGCTGAGTTTATCGAACAATTGTTGTCATTGATCCGCTTTAGAGTTCCCTATTTTATTCAAGTTCACTGTAGACCAACCTAGCAGCTGCACCAGCTTCCACTAATGTTAGAACTGTGAGCAGATTCGTTACAAAGACAGATGCGTAACAAATATATGACTAATCGTCGGACTGCTTTTTCAGCCCATCCCTCGGGACCTGCAGCCCCTACACGAGGCGGTCAAGTCGTTCACTCGCGTGGTACCGGGTCGCCAGTTCTGCCTTGCTACTGCCATGGGCGCGGCCGAGTCCAAGCCCAACTGCCTCCAGCACCCGGAGAAGGTGCGCCTGCGCGGCGATTGGCGCCAGGCTCCTCACCTTTTCTACCACATGAGGAGTCCAATCTCGACAGCTGGGAGAGTCTCCAGTATTTGGACCAAGCGAACAGACAAGGTCGCATCACTGCGTCGTCCGTCAGCGACGCCCACCGCACCTACTTGCGGCCGACGGTTTCTCTTAGCCAGTCAACGAGTGAGTGGCAGCGACTGGACTATATAAAAGGGTCAGCCTCGGGGTCTGTGGCCATGCCCTGAGGGGTGACCAGGTTGTTGAAGTAGTCAAGTCGTTGCCACTCACTAGTGGAAGGGCTAAGAGAAACCGTCGGCCGCAAGTAAGTGCGGTGGGCGTCGCTGAAGGACGACGCAGTGATGCGACCTTGCCTGTTCTCTTGGTCCAAGTACTGGAGGCTCTCCCAGCTGTCGAGATTAGACTCCTCATGTGGTAGAAAGGGAGAGGAGCCTGGCGCCATTGGAAGCAGCTGCTTGACATAGGCGGGCTGCTGCTCGAGGTAGGCGCGCCAATCGCCGCGCAGGCGCACCTTCTCCGGGTGCTGTAGGCAGTTGGGCTTGGACTCGACCGCGCCCATGGCAGTAGCTAGGCAAAACTGGCGGCCCGGTACCACTCGGGTGAACGACTTGACCGCCTCGTGGAGGGGCTGCAGGTCCCGAGGGATGGAGCCAGTGATGTCGGTCGGCTGCTGGCAGTAGCCCTCCTGGTTGCGGAACGGGAGAACGTTCAGACGCTCAGCGAAGAAGGCATCAGGGCGCCACAGCTCGAAGGGCAGCACGTCGTTCTGAGAGTACACAGAGGCGCGCTGGCG
>JAKTZS010000076.1:0-24291 GCA_030562575.1 Wickerhamiella parazyma
TCCGTTTCTGCAGAGTGGGCAGTCAGAGTGGGTGTATGTGGCCTCGCTCACAGTGCAAAGCCACACGGCATAGCCGTCGTCGATCTTTCGAGGCCAGCGGTCGACCAGGGCCAGACGCCACGTATCGGTGGCCTCTTGGAACTGAAAGTCGAGCTTGCGCAGGGACCTCCAGAAATCTTGGGCGCGTGCCAGGTTGGTTTGTTGATTGCATGACTAAGCGCGTTTTTTTTTTTTTTTTTTCAATTTTGCGTTTATATACCATCTGGCGTCACCTCTGAATGTCCCAGGCTGATTTTTTTTAATTGAAGGCATCGTGGCCGAGTGGTTAAGGCGGCAGACTTAAGTTTTCAAGCTATCTGCTGGATCAGTCCTCGCGGGTTCGAACCCCGTCGATGTCACTACTTTTTGGGCGGACTCGATCTTTTTGATTTTTTGTGGGAGTAGGTATGCCCATGCGCTTGGCAAAGGTGCAGTTCTGGCTTGATTAGCCCCTGTTGCACAAATCCTGGCCCACCGCTGTTCCATAGGCAGCACCCCAGGCGTTGCGAGCGCTCGGCCCTAGGCCTCGCGCTCTAAGACTATCACTAGCACAACCACTACATAAAATAAGGAAAATCGAAAAAAAAAAAGGCCCACAACCATGTTCTTTGGCAACAATTGGCTGTGCAATCAACAATTAAAAAGCGCTCAGCCTATGCACAATTATTCTACTTGACCAGGTGACCCTTGGCAGCTTTTCCAGCCCTTAATAGACTGGTAAATGCAATTTGAGTGATGCCAATCAGCCAGGCCATAGACAAAGTTCCTATTGAGGCCGAGGGCATACTGAGGATCCACTCAACCCATCTAGGAAGCACCCTGTGCGGGAGCGTGAACACCGACGAGCCACGGTACCGAAACTGAATGTACCACATTGCGCCCGATGTCAGGACCCAGTGCACGTACTTGACTAGGCGTTGGAGCTTGACGTTGTGAGTGCCTAGCTGGGCGTCAAGTTTATCGAGCTCCTGCTTTGTTTTGCGGTGCTCGCGGTCGAGCTTTGCCCATTTTGCGAATTCATCCTTTGAATTTGTTGCCGCGCGCTGGGCTTTGAGGTCGGCGAGCTGCTTGCGCTTGGAGCTTGCCGCTGTGACAATCTCTGCGTTGGAGTAGCGCCGATAGAGTCCCCACGCATACCTGCTCCACACCTGCGGCCCTATCGAGCGCAGCCAGCTGGTGAAGGCGACAAACAGCACGAGCCACAACAGGTGCATATGGTAAGCCCCTAAAGTGCTTGGGATTGTGGGACTAGTCGTGTGACTCATGATTGATCTCGAACCGCCCCGTAATGTGGGGGATCCCATCCCCAAGGCCGAAGTGCACGGCGTGAGCGTGACGCTGCCCACCTGGGCGGCCAATGTTGGCTACGAACTGGGCGAGGACTGGGTAGCCAAGAAGATGAAGTCCGGGTACCCTCGATTTTGCATCCACTGGCAAATCCGCGAGCTTGAGCAGCGGCTGACTGAGCGGTACGGCCGCAATGACGAGAAATGCATCATTCTCAGCAGCGTTGAGGCTGCCCGGAGGTGCCGCGAGTTTATGCTTGCCCGGTGCGACCTGCCGCGGTTGCGGCTGTTGCGGCTGTCGACGCAGCAGAACGAGCAGCAAATAACCGCCAAGTTTGCGGTGATTTTCTTTCCCAAAGACCTGGAGTCGGTCGCCAAGCAGTACTGGCAGCACACGGGCGAGGGCATCTCGTCGCGAATGGCCGAGTACGTGCTGTGCCAAGCAGAGGGCATCTTTGATATGCAGCAAAAGTACGTCGAGGAGCGGTTTGGGCGTAATTTGGACCTGAGTCTTGCGGGCGAGGCCAAAGTGTCGCTGCGCAAACGTATCGCGCTGCAGATTTCGAGCCACTCGGTCGTGGTGCAGCCCGAGCACGTCTACATCTATCCCACCGGCATGACGTCGATCTTTTCGGCGCACAATGTGATCCAGTCACTACAGACGCAGAGCGCAAAGACGGTGTGCTTTGGGTTCCCCTACACAGATACCCTCAAGATTTTGGAAAAGTGGGGCCCCGGAGCGATATTCTACCCCTTTGGCAACGAGGAAGAGCTCGATAAGTTTGAGCAGGAGCTGCAAGGCGGTCTCAAGGTTGCCGCACTGTTTTGCGAGTTCCCCTCCAACCCGCTGCTCAACTCGCCCAACATTGCGCGCATCAACAAGCTGGCGAAAACGTACGGCTTTTTCGTGGCGGTTGACGACACGGTCGGCAATATCCTCAACATTGATGTGATGCCCTACGTCGACCTGACCATGGGTTCGTTGACCAAAATCTTTAGCGGTGACTGCAACGTGATGGCGGGCGAGATTGTTCTCAATCCGTTGGGGCGGCATTTCAAGGAGCTCAAGCAGGCGCTCGATTCGCAGTACGTGGACGCGTTTTGGGCCGAGGACGCAATCTACCTGGAGCGCAACTCGCGCGACTTTATCGAGCGCAGCAAACGCACAAACAGCAACGCAGAGGCGGTGATTGCGCTGCTCAGCAAGAGCGAGATTGTCAAAAAGGTCTACTACCCGTCGCTCTCTGACACAAAGGCCAATTTCGACTTGGTCAAGGTGCCCGAGGGGGGGTACGGCGGGCTGCTGTCGGTTGTTTTCAAAGAGCCCGAGATGGCGCAGGCGTTCTTTGACGCGATTAATATCGCCAAGGGCCCCTCGCTCGGCACCAACTTTACGTTGGCGTGCCCCTACACCATCATTGCCCACTTTCACGAGCTGGACTTTGTCGAGTCGTGCGGCGTGTCGCGGTACCTGGTGCGCGTGTCGATTGGGCTTGAAGAGACGGGCGATTTGTGCCGGCGGTTTGAGGATGCGCTCGCGGTGGCGGCGACGGCGCCAGCTTTAGCTAAATAAATAAAATGTGTACGCATTTCTATATCGGTCCTCTCAGTGAAAAGGGAGGGCGACTCAAACAAGGTATCATTGATCTATGCAGCACTTTGCGGCCAGGGCCCAACAGAGGAGGCCCAGTCCTGAAAAGTCTGCAATACAGTTTGAGGTGGCAGAGGAGGATTGAAAATTTATAGGGGGCTTTTTGACCTAACCCTGGTGTCTTCCCCCCCGGGCACCCTCCAAACACCCCCCCCCCCCCAACCCCAACCCCCCTCCCCCATACATGGCCCAACAAACGCCAGCACAGAGAGCGGCAAACACAAAGTTCGCGCGCAACGAGGAGCGCAAAAAGGGCAAGAGCCCCGCCGCCGCAGCAAAGTACCAGCGCGGAAAGGCCGCAGACGCGGAAAAGTCGTCGAGCATGTCGTTCTGGCTCGTGGTGGCCATCGGCCTGCTGCTGGTGGGCCAGGCGCTCTACCTAAGATAAAAAAAAATAAAATTTAAATAGCATCGGGACCCAGGGTGGGCTGTTTCTTGGGATTCTTTGTGTTGTAGTCGGCGATGGCGCTCTTGATGGCGTCCTCGGCGAGCATCGAGCAGTGGAGCTTGACGGGGGGCAGGCTGAGTTCCTTGGCGATATCGGTGTTTTTGACGCGGCCGGCCTGCTCGAGGGTCATGCCGTTGATGAGCTCTGTCATGTACGAGGAGCTGGCGATGGCCGAGCCGCAGCCAAAGGTCTTGAACTTGGCCTGCGAGATGACGCCGTTGTTGTCGACCTCAATCTGGAGACGCATGACGTCGCCGCAAGCGGGGGCGCCGACGAGGCCGGTGCCGACGGTGGTCTTTGACTTGTCGAGCGAGCCCACGTTGCGGGGGTTGTTGTAATGGTCAATGACCTTGTCGTGATAGGACCGCTTGAAGGCGACCCGGGTGTGCAAGCTCGGCCCGGCGGGGGCGCCGGCGAGCGCACCCGCGAGCGCGCCGGGAACCGCGAGTGCGCTGCGCGCGGCAGGGGTCCGGGCGGCCCTCAGCACATTGCAAGAGAGTCCTCTGAACATTGGGGCAATTATAAAGCGCGTGCGGAGGTTTTATACGGTCGTCTTAGTCATCGTTACTAAGAGTAGAGATTAGGCGGTCTAGACCGGCAGATAGAGGGCTAGCCCATTGACTTGTCAAAGAGCGCGCCGAATTCCTCGAACGAGAGCTCGGCGGTGGGGAGACTCTTGCGCTTTCGTTTTGGTGAGCGCGCGGGTGCTTTGGCGGGGGGTGTAGGTGCAGAAGCTGGAGGGGGAGGAGGGGGTACAGGTGCAGAAGCTGGAGGGGGAGGAGGGGGGGCAGGTGCAGAAGCTGGAGGGGCAGGTGCCACAGGAGGAGGAGCCGCGGCCGCAGGAGGAGGCGGCGGCGGCGGCGCAGGAGCTTCACTAGGCGGCGGAGGAGGTGGCGCAGGCTCCTTTATAGGCGGCGGGGGAGTATATTCCTCGCGGTTGATTTTCCCCAGGCACCTACTGTATAGATTTTTGTCGTAGGTAGAATTACCTGTAGCGCGCTTTGGCGCGCTTTCTTTTGGCTCCTCGAGGTTGCGTTTAGGAGCTGGCTCATCGTCAATGGTGATATATTCGACTCGTTTTGGGGGGGAATTGTGTGTAGTGGCTGGGGCAGGTGCTGGAGGTGCTGGAGCTGGGGGTGCTGGAGGTGCTGGGGCAGGTGCTGGAGCTGGGGGTGCTGGAGGTGCTGGGGCAGATGCTGGAGCTGGGGGTGCTGGAGGTGCTGGGGCAGATGCGGCAGGCGCTGGAGGTGCTGGGGCAGGTGCACGCACTGGCGAACGCACTGGAGGCGCCGGAACTGGGGCAGGTTCACGCACTGGCGCACGCACCGGACTCGACGTCGACGCTGGAACCGGTGCCCTTATCCCCCCCGTACTCAACTCTGCCAGCAATTCGTCCAAACTCTTGGCCGGCTTCTTCAGCGGTAACGGCGGGCCGTAGATGGCTCTCAGCCGCTCAAGCAAAGCCTCTTTCTTTTCTGCGCTTATAGGAGTCGCTCGCGCAGGTGCGGGCGCAGGTGCAGGCGCAGGAGCAGGGGTAGGCTCAACCTGCTGGTAGGTGCTGATCCGAATCGGGTCGATGCGCTGGGGCACCTGTGGGAGCGGGCCCATCGGCCGAGGCCCCTCCACACGGGGTAGGTCGCCATGGCCCTGCTTGAACCGCTCGATCTGCGCCGCGTCGCGCGCGTCCTTCTCGCTGCGCTCGCGCGTCTTGCGGGTGTGCTTGCGCCCGAGGTTGGCCTCGTTTGTGGTCCGCGCCAGGCTCGAGTCCACAGCGTTGAGAATATCCAGCGACTCGTCCTGGAGAGAATCGTCCCTAGCGTCCTCGGCGGGGCCCTGCGCGCCCTGCTGATCGCCGCCGGTCAGAGTCGCATAGCGCTGCTGGGTGGCGTGCGCCGTTTTTTTGACCTGGCTGGCAAGAGTCGCCCACTGGTCGGGGAATCGCGCATAGTTGCTGAGCAGCAGCTGGTCTTGGGCAGGCGTCCACTCTCTAGAGTCGTGGTAGGCCTGAAAGTAGCGGCTGCGCACCTGTGCCTCGGTGCGCGCCGGCAGGAGGCTCGCGACCTTGCGCCAGGCATTCAGGCCGTACTTTTCCACGCCTTGGACAATCAGATCGTCCTCTTGTCGACTCCAAGCCATTCTGTACGCAAAGAGGAGGACTGATTACAACTTGCACAATGGAGCCACCGTTTATGAACATTGTGCGGGCCACGCTCAAGGCCGCGATGCGTGCCGGCGACCACACAACAAAAAACACCCTGCGGGACGTCATGTCGAGCGTCAAGAACGCAAACCTCGCCAAGGCCGGCAGCGTCGCCAGCGACGTCTCGCTGCACGGCCTCATGCAGAAACTCATTGATTCCCGCCTCAAGTCCGCCGGCGAGTACGCCAAGGGCGGCCGCCAGGCGCTCGCCGACAATGAGCACGCCGAGATCAAGGTCCTCAAGCAGCTGCTCGACCAGATCAAGGTGGCCTCCCCCGCGGAGCTCGAGCAGCGCCTCGAGTCGTTTATCGGCGGTCTCGACCTGCCTGCCGAGCCCAAGCAAAAGATCGGCCGCGTGATGGCCGAGCTCAAAAAGTTGGACCTCGAGGGCGACTGGAACGCCTCGAGCAAATCCGTCGCCCAGGCGGTGCAAAAGCTGCTAGGCGTGCGCAAGTTCTCGACCTGCGCCCCGCGCGGCACCGCGCGCGGCGCCGCGCACGACAACCCATTGGTACGTATCTAGCTCTCTCTCTTGCGCGCGTGTACATATGCTAACATAGGGAATCAGGAGAAGGAGCCCACAGCAGGCCCAGGGCAAACGTAGAATCCTGGGAGTCAAGCACATTGTACTCGTCTCTTCAGCAAAGGGCGGCGTGGGCAAATCCACCGTCGCCGTCAATCTCGCGCAGGCCCTGTTTGAGCAGGGGGCGGCCACCGGGATCCTAGACGCAGACATATTTGGCCCGTCGATCCCGACGCTGCTCAACCTCTGCTCCGAGCCCAAACTCGACGGCGAGATGCTGCTGCCGCTCTCGCAGAACGGCCTCAAGGCCATGTCTATGGGGTTTTTGGTGCCGCCCGACAAGGCGGTTGCCTGGCGTGGGCTGCTGATCCAAAAGGCGCTGCAGCAGCTCTTGTTTGAGGTCAAGTGGGGCCAGCTCGACTTTTTGGTGGTGGACATGCCCCCGGGCACGGGCGACATTCAGCTCACAATCGCCCAGCAGCTCGAGGTGGACGGTGCGGTCGTGGTGACGACGCCGCAGGACATTGCCCTGGCCGACGCGGTGCGCGGAATTAGCATGTTCCGCACGGTGGGCACGCGGATCCTGGGGCTCGTCAACAACATGTCGCTATTTGAGTGCCCCAACTGCAGCCACGTCTCGCACATATTCGGGTCGGACGGGGCTCTGCGGCAGGCCAAGGAGCACAATATCGAGGTGCTGGCTAGTATTCCGCTGAGCACCGAGATAAGCGACAGCAGTGTTCCGGTGGTGCTCAAGGGCGGCGAGAGCGCCAAGCGGTATGAGGAGTTGGCACGGCGGGTGAGTGCTAGTTTTGCAGGGCGGGGCTGAGCCCAGGGTGTCCTATAGTCTTAGAGTCCTAGAGTCCTAGAGTTCTAGAGTCCTAGAGGGTGTCCTAGAGTCCTAGAGGGTGTCCTAGAGGTCTGCTCAGAGGTCTGCTCAGAGGTCTCCCCAGAGGTCTCCCCAGAGTTCTCCCCAGAGGTATCCCCAGAGTTCTCCCCGGAGGTCTCCCCATGATCGCACCCAGTCTATTTAGCGCTAACTACCGGTCCACAGTTTTTCGACTGTTGGCCTAAACATTTCCTACATAGCTTTGATTTACCTGCTCGCCTTGCGCCCCAAATAACTGCTAATCGTGTATTTTTTCACCTCAAACTACCCTGGAGTGCTATAATCTTCACCGCCACAGACACGAGTTTGTAGCAGTTTACCCTCATGCAGGGACCAAGCTTATCCCCGGCCTCAGCCCACTGGCGGGCTTGAAAATTCTACAGGCCAAATAAAACCCGTTTTTAATGCATAAAATCTAGTTTTCAGCCCCCCTGCCTGTGCTTGCCCCCGCAGCCTGCATGGTCGGCGCGCACAAACTGCGCACACCCAAAGTGGCGACTTGTCCTCACAACATGCAATGCTCTTTTGCAACGTCTGAAAAAGAGTACAGAGAAAGCGCTTGAGCGCGCCCTAGCATGATCTGCTCTATAGCAAGTCAATACCCTGCCGTGGCGCCCTCCTTGCACCATTTGCCGCCGTTCCTCCTTGACCCGCCCGCGGCTTGCTCTCGCCGCCGCCCCCCCCCACTGCGCACCGCCCCGCGGCAAGCATGCCTCATCATTTGTCAGCCAGGTTACAAACCAACCCACACGCAGCATGCCAGAGACGGTGAAAAGGACGTTGCGCGTTATCACCAAGCAGAGGATCTTGGCCGACCTGCCGCCTGTGCAGGACTTTCCCATGCGCCAGTGGAGCATCGAGGTCGTCGCGCTCAACCAGGACGGCGAGCAGGTGCCGGCGGTCTTTCTCGACCGCGTCACGTACAAGCTGCACCCGACATTTGCGCAGCCGACACGCGTTGTCAAGAAACCGCCCTTTTTGATCTCGGAGCAGGGCTGGGGCGAGTTCGACCTGCAGATCACCTTCCACACAGCAGAGCGCGGCGGCGACCACTCGATCTCGCACGACCTGAACTTTTTGCAGGCCGAGTACACAGCCGAGCACACCTTTAGCTTCCCCGCTTCCAAGCCCGGGCTGAACGCGCTGCTCGAGCAGAGCGGGCCGGTCCCCCCGCCCGCGGCCAACAAGCGCGCCGGAGAGGAGATGGAGAAGAAGCCCAAAAAGCCGCGGATCGCCGAGAAGGGCTCGATCGACCTGGAGAAGCTCGCGAGCGGTCTCGAGAAGCTCAACCAGGAGCACCTGCTCAGCGTCGTGCAGATGGTTACCGACAACAAGACAAACGATATGTACATCAAGAACGACGCCGACGCGGGCGAGTTCCACATGGATCTCTACACGCTGCCCGACCCGCTGCTCAAGTCTCTGTGGGAGTACGTCAAGAGCCACACAGAGTAGGGCGCCTGCGGCCACGATTCGGACTCTTTGCGTTTCGCATAATTTTAGATTAAACTTTTTCCACTCTGAACTCTCTTGCCGCTCATCCAACTCAAAAACGTAATGCCGTCGGAAAACTGGAAGGCGCTGCAAAATAAGCTGCGCAAGGGCCCCAAACAGAGCAAGGCGGGTGCCAACCCACTCAAATCCAGGAAACCCAAGGCCACACTCTCGCATGGGGAACGCGATGCACAGTACCCCGTGGGCGACAAGATCGAGGCGTTTCGCCGCTCAAACAAAGCCTCGCTCGACGCCGTGCTGCTACGCGACGACGATGCTCTCTTTGAGCCTAGGGCCGCCGGCAACGCCGCTCCGTTCAAGCAAAAGACAGGCACATTCCTCGCGATGGACTGCGAGTTTGTCGGCACAGGACCCAACGGCAGCGTGAGCGAGCTCGCGCGCGTTTCGATCGTAAACTACTACGGCCACGTTATTTATGATGTCTATGTCAAGCCACGCAGCCTTGTCACCGACTTTAGAACAAAGTATTCGGGCATCCTACCGTCTCACCTGCGAGACGCGATCCCGTTTGCAGAGGCCCAGAAGCGGGTCGCAGAACTGCTGCTCAAAAAGACACTGGTTGGCCACGGGATCTCCAACGACCTCAAGGTGCTGTTTCTGTCGCACCCGCGCTCGGCCATCATCGACACCCAGCGCCTGCAGCGGTTCACACAAAACCAAAACATCAAGGGAAAGCCCGGCCTCAAACGGGTGCTCGACTGCTATTTTGGGCTCGATATCCAACAGGGGAGCCAGGGCCACGACTCTGTCGAAGACGCGCGCTCCACTATGCTCATATTCAGGGCGTTCAAAGCCGAGTATTTGCAGCAAAATAAACGTAAAAAGTAATTAAATAGTAGGGGGAAGGCTCTGGGTCCCGGCCACGCTCGCGTTATCGTATGGAAGACCCTGTATCATGCAGGTGAGGCCCTGGAACATCTCCTTGATGCTGCCGTCAAACTCTTGAAGCATGGTGCGCGATTCGTATGCAATCTGAAACTTTTCGTTGACCATGTCGGCCAGCCCATAGCGCTTGGCGGCCTGGTTGAGGCGCGCGAGGCTCGAGCCCAGCGGCTCGGTGCGCGTCTCGGAGGCTTCCAGCAGGCGCTCGTACCAGCCAATGCTATCCTTGGTCTGGTCGGTCTCGAGGAGGTGAAATATTCTCTCGCAGAGCGGCCATATCAGCGGCTGCACGTCCTGCAGAATGTGGTTCGGCAGCTGGCACACAACATTCAGGAACCGGCCGGACGCCGCCACTGAGCCGCGCTTGAGTAGGATGCTGCACACCGCAACAACGCTAAAGGTTCCCGCCTCGGGGTCAATGACCATCTCGTGGGCAAGCTTGTGCTGCAGGGACCTGCTCAGCTCGCGCTCGTCAAACGAGACCTCGTGCAGTACGCCATAGCTCTTGAGCTCGTCGAACGCCCGATTTTTGGGGTCAAACACATACAAGACGAGCGCCAGGCACACCTGCGATCCAAACCCAGGGTCCTGGTCGCCGGCTCGCAACAAACTCTCGCACGTCTCCACCGCAGATTGCGCAGTGGCATTATCCATTAGCGCAGGAAGCAGCATATTCACGATAACACCGCCAAACGTGGGCCCGCGCTCGGGTAGGTCCATGGGGTGCGCGCTGTGGCCCCGCCACCAGTTTGCCCATTCGCTCGGCTTGGTCGCCTCCAAAAGCTTGCTGAATTGGATATCACGCTTGCCAGCCCGCACCGATAGGTGCTGCGCGCAGGACCTCACCACCTCTAGGCCAGCTCCAAACAGCGGCTTGTAGCCACCCAACAGCCACAGCAGGCCGAACCAGGTTTGGAGGCCGAGCGTGTCGTCGTCAACTTCGTTGATGGTGCGCTTGATGAAAAACGCGTGCGACTTTATAATGATAACCATGTGCGAGAGATTGTGGCACAAATGCATGGGGAAATGGCCCACCTGCCAAGGCCTGGGCAGCAGCAGCTCGCCGTCACGCTTAAACGTCATGGCACCGTAGACTGCACGGATCCGCAAGCCAATGCACCCAGCAGAGTTCACCTTGACCATCTTTGAGAATATCAGTTCGCTATCGTTCTTGAACTTGACAGCGCCGACCGACGCCTCGAGAAAGTCGCGCACAAACTCGGCAATTTTCACGACGCTCTCAGGCTGCACCACATCTGCCTCATCCCAAACCTCGTCTACCATCGAGTCCTGTACACCCCAGACTAGCTTTCCGCGATCGCTATTGAGGGTCTCCTTGAGGGTGGTGAGACGCTTGCAACCGTGGCTCAACTGCTCACTTTGTGCCATGAGGTCAATCATTTTGTTCAAAAGACCAAACATACTACGCCTGAGTTGCATGTCGCCCACAGAGCTAAACAGCACGATAATAGTCGCAATGTGCGGAAGCACCTGCACAACCTGCTGCTTGGATTCCCACACAGCACTGCAGAGCAGCATCAGCAAGAATTGGAGTCGGGGCCATCGCGGCAGTCCGCTCCATTTAAATCGATGTTGCCGATCGGGCTCCTCACAGGCCAACTCGGCGGTTAATTTCATCAAGTACTTGATGGACACAACGCTCAACGGAAGCGACACCACCAAATTCTGTATATCGTCCTTGAGTACTTGCGCCCTATAAAGCGCGCACTCGGTATAAATGTCCAGCACCCGCTTGGCAACCTCGTCCATGCGCATTAGAGTGTACCCCAACTGTTCCAGCAAGCTTAACGTGGCCTGAGTGCCCATTTTGCTGTCCAAGACTATCTTCATTGACAGTGAGTTTCTCACAATGACCTCAAAGTGCTCGCTCTGAGACTCATCGCAAAACACTTGGTCAAACCAGGGCTTGACGATCCGCACCGAGTCGTGGGTCAAGTGACCACTCTTTGTGGTGATCTCAATGAAGCTGATAATCAAGTCGGTGACCAGGTCGGGAAAGGCGGCACCGATCTCCTTGGAGACGCTCTCGACCCGGCTAATGCTGTGCGAGGTGACGAGAGGACTCAAGTCAACGGTGTTGGTTGCCCTCAGCTTGCCAAGGATCCAGGGAAGCAGCGATGCAGCCGTCCTGCCGAGCGACTCGGTTGGAATATCAAGTAGGCACTGGCATGTGATGTAAATGTAGAATTTGTTGACACTGACCTCGAGCAGCGGCTTGACTGTGCCTGCTCCGCGATAGCGCAAACGCGTTGTGTTGAGCACATGCCACAGCTTTTGATGCAGCTCAGTAGAGTCGTTGAGCGCCAGTCGCAGCTCAAACGCCTCCCCACCAAAGCGCCGTGCGAGCAAAATAGCACCATTGACAAGGCGCACCATCGACAACGGGAAGGTGTCACACGTAGACTTGTTGCTCAGGTGGTGCACAACATGCACAAATTGGTGGCCCACATAGACAGTAAAGGCAACCTCGTTGCCATTGATACCCAAAGTGATATTGTCGAACCTGGTGGCATTCTTTACATCGCGCAACGCCAGCATGCCTTCCTCAGGAAGGCCAAGGAGGTTGGCAAAGTCCAGATCAATATCCACACTTGTTAGAGTCCTAACAATCGAGTGCGGCGACACGAGCGACAGCCCCGAGGCCGACTGCACGCTAGGCTGCGTGTAGCGGAATGATGGGTTGAGCAGCCACACTTGGGCTAGCTTCAAACCCTTATCTTTGCAGTGATTTTGTATAACCTGATGGATGCCTCCATTCATGTTCGCGGTGGCCTTGTCCCAGGTGCAATCGACCAGCACAGCAAACTCTTTGATGGGCCCAGATGCAATCGTCTCGAGACGCCTATTGAGCTCAGCTAGAAGATCAACTGATGGCTGGTCAACCTGCTGGAAAACCGCGCTAAGGCGAATGTAGGGCATGCCGTTAACATCGACCAGCTTGACTCGCTGCACATTTTGGCACAGCCACGCAGGTACGCTGTGTTTGCGACCACTACTGCGTTTAGACCTACGCCTGTCTTCAGAGCCATCGTAAAGAGTCACCGATGGACGACCAAGCCGTAATAATAGCTGGCTGAACGAGGCCGCTGATGTGCCTTGCGCTGCCAAGTTGGAATCCTCAAACAGGGGCTTTGCGCAACCGCTGTGCAACTGGAGTTGTAGTTGAAGCTCTCGGTTGTGTCTGTAAAAAAAGTGGTGCATGCCATAAAACGACATTGAAACTGAGTGCGACGACGACGGCTGGTCGAGCACAAATAGCGAGCTATCAGCGGGGCCCTTGCGCAGCACATCAAATAGTTTACGCACCTCTTCTTGAGCTGGAGAGCTACCCTCTGCATCAGCGTCCAGCCTCTGCAGATACTTTGCAAATAGCAGCAACCCGTCACGCACGGCGCCCTCTGGGATGTGCGCAACAATACCGAAATTGTGCGGAAGCACTAGCACGGGGCAGATAATCCTCAAAAAGATGAGATTCCTGAGCGCCGTGTTGAGGTAGCCGGGGAAACGCTCATTCACCTTGTCGGCGATAGACCTTGTGATTCGCAGAAACGTAGGTGAAAAGATCTCAGTTGTCCTTTGTATGCATGTATCTAGCAGCTCAACGACAACTTGCTCACCACGAGTCTCGTCGCCGGCCTCGCTAAACAGAGTGGGGTCGCGAAAAACGAGCCCTACCGCCTTTTGTAGCGCTTTAAAAAACTCAGGCTTGAGCGTCATGTTGGCAACAGACAGCAGAATCTGGACATGGAAGTTGTTGCGCCGAAAGAGCTCCTGCGGGTGCTGCGCCGCCTCAAAGTCCTGCATAAACGCCCAGTGCGCGAGCTCATATCCACGGCCGTACTCGCAAAAGATTGTGCTCAAATAGTGGATGGTGTCGCGCGCCTCGCTGAGAGGGCACACCTCGCACACGCTGTGAATGATTGCCGAGTCCTGCATCAGGGCATTTACAATCTCCTCGTCGCGTCGCACTCCGCGCTCGAGACTCTCCTCGGTCAGTGCGATTTCGAAGCTCTCATACAGGCCCTCCTTGAGGTACGGTTTGTCCAGCGTTGCTCCGTCCTCGAAAAAAATGACCGCCATCTCCTGGTTGGCAAGGTTCAAGTTGACGAGACACTTTTTCAGAGCGCTGACCGCCTCGACGTTGTTGAGGTTGACAGCGATCGCATGATTCAGGGTGAAAATGATGGTTTTGTACGTGGCATACCTGCTATCGAATTGCAAGTAGCTTTCGCCCGAGTAGCACGAGAAATCCGCAAGAGCCAGCGTCAGGCACTGCGCCAGCACCTTGATATGCCTTGTTTTAGGGCAGTGCTGGATTTTCGACACCATCTTGCCCACAATCTCCTCCAGTGCTTCAAACTTTGAGCACACAAGCAATGAATGAGAGCAGCTGCAATTGCAGATTAGAGACGACAAAAACATCTCCACAGTGTGAGTGTCCTGCTGCTCGCTAAAGACATAGTCCTGGCAGAAACTCAGCACCTTGCGATGGTACGCCATCACGTCAAAGCTGGAGGGCGTTTGCATCTTTGACGCTTCCGAGATGTAGCGCACGATGCACGCATTGAATAGCACAAGCTGGCTGAACAGCACCTCGTCAGCCTGTTGATTGGAGATTTTTTGCAACACCAACTCGCACATTCTCTGCAGAGAAATCGAAGCATAGGTTGGCGATGGTAAAACGATCGAGCGCGTTACTACAACACAGGCGTCTCTGACGTGCGGCTGCGGCGAGAATATTCCATTAATAATGTCCAGCACAAGCTCACTGGCAGTAGGAGCGCCTTGTGGAATAGGGGCGTCGAGATGAACTAGGGGGCAGGTACTGATCGATGGCCAGATCCAGCCGGTGAGGATCATCAGGTTAATCATGGTCTTGCGGTGCCCCGAATTAATTTTCGGCGAGCTATTGCTAAAACTCACCGACCACTGCCTACGCACTGCCTTGAGAAACTCCGAAAGCAGCGCGGTCACCCGGGGTTTGGGGAATGCCTTGGACAGTTTGAGGGTGAGAGTTTGCATCAAGAAGCCATGGCCCAAATATAATTTAGCATGACGCACAATCCACTGGAGCAAGCTCTGATCGTAGAGGCTCTCGCTCATGAGGGCCTCTTGCGGCAGCTTGGCGTTGGTCCACTCTGCGATCTCGTCCACAAGGAGCTGCATGCACAGCAAGCTATTTGCGCCCAGACTCTGGTCACAGGAGCATAGCATGACTAGAACGGCGGCTCTCGTCTTGCTCTCAAGCACGAGGTTCACAACCAGCTTTGAGGCATCCAGTTTCAGGATCTTGCGGGTAGTGTATAGTTTTGCACGCAAGAGGTCGTAGATATACTGCAGGTTCCAGTCAGATGAGTCGTATTCCCCGAGCGGCGAGCCCAGCAGGCCCTGGTGGGCCTCGCCGAGCATGGAGCACACGAGCTGGTGGATCTCAAGGAGTGGCTCAAGCGCCTGGCCACCAAATTTGGTCACGAGCTGCACAAAGGTCCACATTGCATAGTCACGCACCCGTGTAGTGAGGTTTGCCGAGCAGCTGATGAGGGTGTGACACAGTTTGAGCTTTACCTTATCGCTGAGGTGGCTGAGGTCCAGGGACACGGTGCGTAGAAACAAGAGGCCGACGCATACGCTCTCGAGATAAATGGTTTGGAAATCGCCGGGCTCGTTGGCCTGCTCCATGCAGTAACATATCGCATTGACAATGTCGTCTCCCCACGTCTTGAACTCGGTCGGAAGAAAGGGGTCATCGCTGTTGAAACGATAGCTTAGGCTGTTGAGCACCACGTACATGACAGGCGGCGCGATAGCGCTCGGTCGGCTGAAATTGTCATGGTACCACAGCTCTGGCAATGCCGTGGAAAACATCATGTGGCCGAGCATAATGGCATGACTTACGCCTGTGGGGAACATCTTGTCCATCATGATGCGATCGTTGGTCAACTTTGCGTCGGGGTAGAGCTCTTTGAACTCTTCCAGCAGTACCGCCGTCTGCTCATCCCTCGCGCCGGCGCAGTAGACAAAATAAATATGCTCTGCAACGTGGCCAAAGTACCGGATCGCAGCGTGTGCCTCGGCGGTCTTGCTGCTAGCGATCTTGCCGCGGTAGTAGCTCATGTACTTTCTCCAGGGCGGCGCATTCTTTTTCGAGGACTTCCACCACGGGTCACCCTGCCACCCCAACAGGTAGCCTCTGGTAATAAGGAGGTGGAGATTGACATCACTGTAGTCGACGCTGGAGGTGCGATTGTTGTGGAACTCGACAAGAGACTCCATAGCGAGCATAAGATGGCCACGGCGGCTGATACTCACCGGGAGGTTTTGGGCCGCCCTGATAACATGGAATAGATTGTGGCACCGCGAGAACATATAGGCCAGCGCCTCGACATGCTTGTCGTGCTTGAGAGCGTAAAAGTAAGAGGCTGCCTTGAGCAAGCGAGCGGGATCATCATAGGCAAAGTGATCCAAAGAAAGAATCAGGGGCCGATACATGGGATCAAAGTTGAGCTTGCTGCTGCGTGGATCGAATGTGGCCTTGACAGCACGGTCGGGCAAATCGCCAAACACGTGCGGGTTGAGGGTCGAGACACACTGCAGCAGCTGCTCGCATATTCGGCAGAGCGGCATTGTCATTGTGGATATGTGGTCGATTTTCATGTTTGGGGTTTTTAGGACGCACTGCGACAAGTGCGGCGGGGTGAGCCTGAGGAGCACCCGCAGCAGCTTACCGGCGCTGGGCATTTCCAGCACCGACATTGTGCGCGTTTTGGAGAAGATGCGGGCGAGCGCGCGCTCGATCGAGAATCCGCGCAAAATGTCTGCCTGGTCCCATTGCACTGGCAGATCGACCGACTTCATGAGGTGGTACGAGATGCCGCACTCCATAATCACCACGATCCAAGTGAGCGACTCGCAAACGCGCTCAAAGGACTCGGGGGGGTTTGTTGTGTAGGTGCCAAGCGAGGCGAAATCCTTGGAGCCTGGGCAGGTTCCCACGGTCCACCCAGTCTCATCCATAACCTGCACGAGGATATCCAAAAGGACGTCGAGCGAGTTTGCAAAGCGGCCGCCGCGGACCTGGTTAATGATGAAGGTAAAGACGCCGTTGAATGGCTGCTCCTCGAACGTCAGCCAGGTGCGGCCGGTCTTGTAGGGCAGCAGCGGCACGAGCTGGAGCAGCCGGTGCCTTGTGAGGGCGAGCTCCCATTCGTCACGGCTCTGGTCTAATGATGGCGACACGGACGCCATTAGAGAGTGCGAGGTACGAGGCGAGAATCCACTTGACTAATGCGCGCCCCGATGGAGCCGGTGCATAGCCTCGCATATTCAAAAAGAAAAAATTAGTTTATAGTCTAGCATGTATGGAGCGGTCGCGGGGGACATCTGGGGTTTTTGCTAGCGGAACTCGCCGGCCAAGGCTAGGGGGCACTGGCGACGTATGCAGGTGATGTCATAAAACCGTTGAAGCGTGCATGTGCATATGCATAAAGCTCAACGGTCATGCAGGTCAAGGGCTCAGGGGGGGGCCTACCAGGAGTCATGAGGGGACGTGTGGGGAAGCTCAGCAAGAGGCGGGGGCTAATTTTTTGATTCAAGGTATTGTGAGCGCCTGGTGAAGCGCCTGGTGAATACGCCCGATGAATGCGCCAGATTAGTGCACTTTGGCGGACCTAACCCTGACTACTACGCAATTTGCATTTGCATTCTGCCTGTATGCCCTAACCCTAGTCTCGCTAGGCCCCTTTTCCCTTTTTCTTTTTTTGCACCTACCCAAAACAAAGACAAAAGATCCGCTAGGCTGGTCAATTACAAACAACAGCAAATACTTATAGACTCACAGAAAACGCCTTGGCGTCCTCGAGCTTGGCAAGCCACTGGTCGGCCGTCCACGACGACGACACGTCGTTGGCAAACAAGCCGTTGATCAGGACGCTAGGGCTCACATGGACCCCCGTTTGCCGGCCCAGCTTGACATAGTGCTTGATGTCCGGGGTGACGTTTGTCTCGCCGTTCTTGCCCGAGATGTGGATTGCGTCGAGGACCTTTTGTTTGGGCACCCCGACGGAGGACTCTGCGAGTGTGGCCAGCTCGTCAATGATCTGGTTGCGGGTGCGGTCCTTGACCCCATGGTCATAGTACTTTTCGGAAACGTCAAAAAGCGCACCGCTAAACTCCCAAAACTTGCCCGGGTCCAGCAGGCCGACCGCAATGGCGGCCTCGTGTAGCCAGACGCCCTGCGCGTGCCACGGCTGGACCTGGTGCTGAAACACCCACGAGTACTTGCCCGGGTACTGGGCTTCGACCTTGGGGATGATTTCTTTTAAGGCCAGAAACTGCCGTTTTGAAAAGGGGCAGATATAATCGAGCCAGAGCTGGATCTCGACGGGACCCTGCCGTTGGACGTGCGACTGGAACCGCGGCGACACCATAAGATAAAACTCTAAAGGGAGGGGGGGGGCCTGGCTATTTATGTACATTGCTATCACCTGACTTGACCTTATCGAGGATGCTCATGCCCGAGGCGACGAGGCCGCCCATATCGCCGAGATTGCTGGGGACCACCACGGTGTTTGTGGTCTTTGCAATGTGCGCGAACGCGTCAATGTAGCGCTCGGCGACCTGCAGGGCGACCGCGTCCTTGGTGCCCTCCTGGATGGCCTTGGAGACGATGCGGATGCCCTGGGCGGTGGCCTCGGCCTTGAGGAGCACGCTCTGCTTCTCGCCCTCGCTCTCGAGGATCTGCGCGCGCTTGGAGCGCTCGGCAGAGACCTGGCGGTGCATGGCCTCGAGGACCTCCTCGGGCGGGTGGATGTCTTTAATCTCGTAGCGTAGGCAGCGGATACCCCAGTCCTTGGACGCCTCGTTGATGGCCTTGTTGACGCGCTCGTTGAGCAGCTGGCGCTCCGAGAGAACGTGGTCGAGCGAGAGGTGCCCGATCTCGGAGCGCATGGTGGTCATGGCGAGCTGGCTCAGCGCGTACTGGGCGTTCTCGACGTTGTACGAGGCGTCGTAGGCGCTCTCGACGCGGTAGTAGAGCACGCCGTCGAGCTTGACGTTGACGTTGTCGGCGGTGATGGCCGACTGCGGCACGACCTCGAGCGCGTGCTCCTTGAGGCTCTGCACGTACGCCACGCGGTCGATCAGCGGCATGAGGAACGCCAGCCCGGGCTGCAGCGTGCGGTGGTACTTTCCCATGCGCTCGACGAGCCACGCCTCCTGCTGGGGCACAAACTTGACCACCGTGTTGGCCGGCGTCGTGCGGCTGAACTCGGTCAGGCCGCTGCCGCCGTAAGCGCGCGCGGCGGCCACGCCGTTTAGGAGCGCGCGCGGGTTGCGCCCGATTGTTCTTGTCAGCATGGAGATGGCGCTGCCGGCCAGGCGCCAAAGGCTGGCTCGGCTTGCGGGCGAGCTGTATGGGGACAAGCTAAAGAGGGATGATAGAGTAGGGGCAAATAAGGGGCAGGGTGCGGTGCGGCTTGGGCTGTGGGCTGCGCAGAGACGTGTGGGCCCACATACGGGACCCCGCGTTCCGCACGTTCCGCACGTTGCTCCCGCTGCGCCCGCTGCGCCCGCTCGCCCAGATAAACGCATGCCTACCCTGCTCTCGCTTTTTCTTGTGCTGGCACTCGCCCTCCTGCTCGAACACTATGTGCGCCTCTGGTGGGCCGCGCGTGTGCTCGCGCAGTACGACCGCTACGGCAACCCGTGGATGTTTGAGCTCCCGCAGAGCATGGTGCAGCGGCTCGCAGGCGCCCTTGAGAGGTGGCAAAAAGCTAGATTAAATAAATAGCGCCAGCCACAGCAGCGGGTGCACGGACACCGGCGCTGCGTGGTTGGGAGTGGAGGTGGGCGATGCTGTGAGTAGTGCGGCGGCGGATGTGGTGCTGGTGGTGCTGCTGCTTGTGCTAGAGCCGCTCGCCCAGCTCGTTGCCAAGGTCGGCACAACCACCTGCGACGGGACTCCAGACTGCCCGTCCACGCTCACATGCAGCTTGTAATTAGTGCTGCTTGTGGTTGAGCTGTACTTGGGTGCCTGGCTGGTGGAAATCTCGGTGAGAGGCCGCACCGTTGCGTTACCTGCCTCGCGGTGCTCAGGGTACTCAGAGTACGCCCTCGGGGCAAGCGCCGCCTCGTACTTTTCATAGTCGAGCACAAGGTACGTGCACCGCAGCACGCCCGTCCCCAAGATGTAGTCGCGCACGCTGGGCACAAACGGCAGCATGCACATGGCCTCGCCGTCCGAGGTGGCCGCGCCGCCGCTGCTCGTCATGAGCGGCACCAGCTCTCGGCGCGACATGGTCACTTGCACGCCGCTCAGATCCAGGCTCACGTCGAACGGGCTCGCGCACGGCAGCACGTACACCCCGAGGTCGTCCTGCCAGGTCGCGTTGGTGGCGCGCGCGACCGCCTCGATGAACGGGCCGGGCAGGCTGCTCACGCTCGAGCCAGAGTCGAGCAGCACCGGCACGCTGCACGATACAATGCTCTGCTCGCCGCTCAGCAGCCCGTGCAGCATGATGCTCGTGGTCTGCGGCCGCACATTGTCCGAGGTGCGCACGAGCGGCACAGTGGCTAGCGTCCCATTATAGGCGCTTGTGTCGACGCCGCCAAACACGAGCGCGCCCGGGGTGCTGTTGCACGCCGACAGCGACAGCGCGTACGACATGTAGTCAATGATGCCCTGCTCCTTGAGCAGCATGGGCAGGTTGGAGTAGGTGCCATAGGGCTCGCCATCGATGCTCCCGCTCACGGTGCTCTCGACGCCGGGCAGGCCTAGCCCGAGAATGCCCAGTGTTGTGTTTGCAGCAGTGGCCACTGCGAGCGACGCGCTGGTCACAGACGGCGCGCCGCCAGAAGCGCCCAATTTCACTGTGTCCTGGCCCCAAAACCCGCGCGCGCAGGTTCCGTCCACGTACTCGAGGTCAAACTCTGTCGAGTTGTGCGAAAATGACGAGCTGTTCGAGTAGTCAAACCCGGCCACCGAGCGGATTGCGCCAGGCTCGGGCAGCCACAGGTCGGCGCTGCCGGTATCGACAATCACATCCACCGATTGAGGCGGGGAGCCGACCTGTAGCGTAGCATAAAAGGCGCTGGGCCCCTTGTCGACAGCCAGCCGCGCCGAGCGCTTATCGAGGCCGCCGGCGGCCTCCAGGAGGGGCACCGCCAGCAGCGCGCACCCGAGGCCAAGGTGCATCGAGAGGATCATGAAAGCAAGAGAGACCGGCGCGATGCGGCGCGATGCGGCGCCACTGTAGATATGCATATGCGCGGTGACGTCATGCATATTATTTTCGTGGGGATGCGGGTGCGCAGGTGTTGAACACTAGTGTTGAACACTGGTGCTCGATTGACTCGATTGGCTCGATTGGCTCGGTGGGCTCGATGGGCTCGATGGACTCGATGGACTCGACTGCACCCGATTGGCGCTCTAAGCTCTTGCCCTGCCGCGCCGCCCCGGTTGCCCCAGCACCCCCCCCCCCCCCCGTGCCTGCATTTTTGGCACCCCTGTACCTGCATGAAAATGTCTCAAAATATTTTAGATAATTATTTCGGCCCATTCACGAGATCCGCAATCAGGAACGCCGCGTCCAGGCTCTGGCTGAGGCTGAGGCGCGGGTCGCACACCGTATCGTAGCGCACCACGAGCTCCTCGTCGCCCAGCCCCTGCGACCCGCCGATGCACTCGGTGACCGCGTCGCCCGTGAGCTCGAGGTGCACGCCATTCAGCTGGTTGCCATTGGCATTGTGCAGTTTGTAAGCTAGCTCGAGCTCCTGCATGATATCGTCAAAGTACCGCGTCTTGAGCTTTGTGATTGGCGAGACCTTGGTGTTGCCATGGCACGGGTCCGAGATCCACACCACCTTGTGCTTTGTTGCGCGCACCGCGGCAATGTGCCCCGGCAGCGTCGCCTCGATCTTGTCGCGGCCGTAGCGCGTGATCAGCGTCACGCGGCCCGGGATGCAGTCGGGGTCGAGGATGTCCAGCAGCCGCACCAGCTCGTCGGCGGCCATCGTGGGGCCCACCTTGACGCCAATTGGGTTGGCAATGCCGCGAAAGTACTCGACGTGCGCACCGTCGAGCTGCCGCGTGCGGTCGCCAATCCACACAAAGTGTGCGCTGGTGTTGTACCACGCGGCCGAGGCCGAGGGGGTACCCGCACCCACAGGGGCGCCCACAGGAGCACGCAGCCTCGTCAAACACTGCTCATACTCGAGAAGCATCGCCTCGTGCGCAAAGTACAGCTCCGCCTCGCGCAGCGCCTTGTCCGAGTCGGCGCCCACCGTGTGCATAAACTCGATCCCCTCGGAGATCTTGTCCAGCACCTGCTCGTACCGCGCGCGCGTCGAGTCGTGGCGCACGTGGCTCAGGTCCCAGTCGCGCGGGTGATGCAGCGAGGCAAACCCGGCCCCCAGCGTCGCCCGCACAAAGTTCATCGTCGCCGCAGAGTGAAAGTAGGCCTCCACCAGCCGCTTGGGGTCCGGAGTCCGCTCGGACGGCTCAAACCCGTTAATGTTGTCGCCCCTAAAACTGTGAATCTCACCATAGCCCTCGACAACCTCGGTGAGCTTGGAGCGCGGCTTGCCGTACTGGCCGGCAATGCGCCCCACGCGCGTGATGGGCAGCTTGGCGCCCCACACAAGCACAAGCGACATCTGCAGCAGCACCTTGAGCTTGGCCTCGATGCGGTCCGAGTTGCAATAGTCAAACAGCTCTGCGCAGTCGCCGCCCTGCAGCACGAACCGCTTGCCCTCGGCCGCCTCGGCAAGCTGCCGCTTGAGCGCCTCAATCTCGTTCGGGTGCACCAGCGGCGGCAGGCTCTCGATCTTGGCCAGCGCCTGCTCCAACGCCTGCTCGTCGTCGTACACCACGTCCTGCACGATCGGCTTGGACTGCCACGACGACGGGTCCCACTCGCTCAGTTCCGGCCGCAGTACGCTCCCATCATTGGACCGCGACCGCAGCTTGGCCGCGGACTTGGCCAGGGCGCTGCCCACGGGCTTTTGAGGCTCCTCCACAATGACTCTGTGTGACATCGATGAGTCAATGTGCTCATCGCCAAATGCCAAGAGGAAATTCAAAACCAACCAATCTATTGTATTTATTTAAATAATCTCGAGACACTTTAAACTCCCCTCCAACTCCACCATGCCAGGCCACCTCCCCTTACTCATGCTCAGGCATTTTTCAATCGTTGCAAAAGAGTCGGCTGTCTCGGTGCGGGTCAAGGCACTGCCTGAAAAATTGCCCACAAACCCCAACAGTGTCGAGAAAATCTCGCGCGCAGTTCTCTACGAGCAACTCAACACAGGCAAGCGCAGGCTCGTGTTTCGCCCAACAAGGGCGCACCTCATCAACCCCTACATGCCTCCCAAACACAACGGCGCGCCCCTCGAGGCTACACAGTACCTGGGCGTCCCCAGCAAGGCCGACTACTCGGCGCTGGTCGCCTCGGGCGACCCCATCGAGGTCGCCGACACCCTCTACCAATGCAGCAAACACAGGACCACTGCGCACAACCTGAGGCCGCAACATCTCTGCGAGCTGCTGCGCCGCGCCGCCGAGCTCGGCTGCTACGAAAAGGTGTGGCACTTTGTAACTGTCCACGACTGGCTCAACTCGCTCCTCACTTCGGAGGTGTACCTCGAGGCTCTGCGCATCGAGGCCCTGCAGGTGCCGTCAAAGAGCAAAGATAGCCGCAGTAAGCTCTACAGGCTCGCCAAAAAGGCCCCCCAGGATTCACGCACAAAGCTCGCCCTGCTCTACGGGCTCAGCCAGTACAAGTTCAGGGATGTAACCGACGAGGTGAGTGCCCTCAAGAGCGAGGTATCACTCGACGCGCTCGAGCCGGTCGACTCTGCGTTTGCGGCCGCTGCAGGTCTGATTGAGAGTGCGGATGGCGTCGAGCTGTTTAGCGTCGCCCTCAAGGGGGCAGAGTAATGTATATAGTGGGTAACGCGGGATCGACGCGCACAAAAAAACGGCAAACCCTCAGGCAAAGCACTTGAAGCACTCTACGGCCATCCAAAACCAACACTCGGGAGACTACAGCTTCTTTTTTCGCTAACTTTACCGCATACAACCGCCTACTCTATATCTCAATCACCCCAAATCTTGGTGTATTTGGAGCAGTTTAGCTTGCATGTTTTGTTGATTCAAGTTTAGGTTGATAGATAACAGCTGAGGTCGCACTTGGCTACTGGGGTACCTGCTTGGCGTTCACTCTGCAAATGCTGTCTTAGAGTACTCGGCCTTTTTCGGGGGCTGTGTATTGTCCGGCTCCAAAAATTCTGTCGATCTCCCCCGCGTTGGAAAATAATAGACTAGAAGAAAGAGGGTCGGTGAGCTTTGCCAGCAGTTGTGTACAGTCGTCACCGCAGGGGACAGTCATTGGGTTTTCCAACTCCTTATGTTAAACAGTACATGTACAGCCATGGAATATGCCACCACATTGATGGTGGGCCACCTTTCGAAGCGTGTAACGGATCAGCGCTAACGTCCCTTGATGAAAACTTTGGGGATATTTTAGCGTCCAGTGGCCCTAAAACTGTCTGTTGGCTAAAAAAGACCACCCCCCCTGGTCAAGACTGCCAGCGCGTCTGCCCATATAGAGCTTTGTGATAAATAATTTTTGGCGCATTTCAGCGTGGACCCGATAATTAAAGACCCGATAGTAAACGACACGCTCGCATCACTTGCACAGCTATAAAAATCGCATTGCTGTCACGAAACCCCGATTGCTGCGCCGCGTACCCCAAGTTTAGAAAATGTGGGGCCGTATGCAGTCTAAATTTAGAATATTATGACGTCACTCTGCACCTTGCGTGGAGCCACAAACTAT
>JAKTZS010000077.1:0-23913 GCA_030562575.1 Wickerhamiella parazyma
AGGCAGGTCCTGGTTCTCAGAGGGATTGTAGACAGTAGCGGTCTGGGCCGTTACATGGCGTCAAATCTGGCTGAACATATAAGAAGATACACCCTAGTTTTGCAAAACTGTCTATTTTAAGACATGTAAAACCCGTTTTATTACTTATTTCCATTATTTAGCTAAAACGCAAACTCAGAAAAATTACATAAGCAAGACGCATATCACTCGGAGAAGTCAAGTGGATGCGGTGAGAAGCGGATATACTGTGATAGAACAGACAAGCAATCAGTAAAATGCCCCACACTTGGCGAGTATAAGGCCTATCACAAAAGGAAAATGTCAATTGCTTGTTCCAGCAGGCACGCAGGCTCGCGGCCTAATTTGTGTGGCAACGCCAATTGGCGGGGGTTTCTCACTCATTGAGTCCGTTGTATATCCCGCAGCATTTCGAGGCTAACGAATCATACTCAGAATACTCTCTGGGTCACGACCCGCGCAAACTCACGTTTATCAAGAATTCAAAATGGGCCTCTAAATATAAAACATCATGCCCTCGTACTTTATGAATCTTGAGGGTCGCACTGACGCAAAAGTCTAACCTTGTTTTGTATATTTCAAGCACCGTAAACTTTAGACAGACTACATGGCATCACTTACAGAGCTCCCTAATGAAACAGTGCTAAAGATTCTGTCGTATACTCAAGGAATGCCATCTGACTACATGGATCTATCCTCAACCTGTATAAGGCTTTATCGTCTCTGCACGAGCGATGCTGCTTGGAAGCGATTCAATGTCTTTGGGGTGTCGGACATTTACCGCCACTTCTTAAAAGAACGAGACACATTCTCAAGCCAAGAGCGGTTAATTTACTGTTCCTCAATGAGGCATTGGAGTAAATGGCTTGACAAAACGACAGTAACACAGCTCAATCCATATACACAGCTGACGATTTTACTGGGGCCCACGATGTTTGCTTCACTATCCGGAAAAATCACTGATCACCGCGTGATGGAGCTCGGTGTGCTGGAGCCTGGGAATCTGATATTTTATGCGTGTAGCGAACTGCAACTAGAGCCCAACTTGGTGAAGCAATCGCTAAGGATTCGCCAGCTCAAGGAAATTGTCACACCTCCGAGAGGCTGGAGTGACGAGCTCAAAATACAATGGCATTTTGCATACGCCAACCTGGACTCTGAGTTTCACCCGCCTTATCCGCAAGATATGTATCCATGCACATCGACATGGAAATTCCTTGACTCTGTTAATTGGAGTACCACTGTGACACTGAGTCGGCTTCCTAACTTGAGCTCTCAGACAAAACTGCGCATACGATATTTAACATCTTCACGCGGCGACGTTATAAAAATGGGAGACCAATACTACGATGTCAACGATGTTGAGCTCGATGATCTGGCCGAGGAAAAGCTGATCACAGCTGCATTGGATAGCGGAGTTTCTATTAGACGCTTTTGCCAGCCTGGCGTGGACTTGCGTATCAGGGCCTTGTCGAGAGGAGGTATACAAGAGGTACGAGACTGTGCAAAGCTCTCGCTTGAAACTATGCTCAAATTTAATAGCTGGACGCTACATCGAGAGTGTTGTTATCATTGTAATGGGCCTAGGTCTCCGAAGAAGCAATGTCGGGCGAATAAATCTACAATGCCCCACATAAACTGCCCTTTACTTGAGATTCCTAGAAAAGTTATTACAGCTATGGCGCGTAGTAACGCGTATCTCTGGGGAAATCAGTGCAATGAATGCATGTGTGTGTGCTTCCATATATACGGAGAGTTTCTGGATGCAGGGGAAGAAGCCATGCGGAATGGGAGATATTTGCGTAGCGAGACACAAAAGTATTGCCAAGTTGAATGGTTTGTATCAAAACCAGTGGCAAGGTCGTTTGCGCAATGGAAGTGGTACAACACGCCTGCCTGCAGTAAAAATATCTTTACGTGGCATTCTTTTGGAGACATATAGCCGCTGTATTAAATTTTAACCGGGCGATTTTACTATACTAGTCATAAATGTGATGTTGTATCACATCAATCTGCTACAAAATACCGGGGTCACCACCTTGTGTTCAACTATGGATCCCCTCCTAGCCGAAATCACATTTGAGGTAGTGGTGCTCGGCTCTCCGTTTTTCAACGAGACACTGGGTGAGGTTCTAAAATCTCAGGAGATCCTCGATCTCTTTGTAGACCCCGCAGACTTCTTACATTTCTTGGTTTCGCAAAGACCGGCTTCGAACCATGAGGCGGCAAGATACACAAGAGCTCGCCTAGATGATCCACAGATTCCTGCCAAAGAAAACAATGCTCCCCTACGCTTCTGCGACGGCTGGGTGTATATCGCAGTGTTGAGATACCTACAAGGCCAAGGTATACCTTTCCAACCCACCAGTTTCGAGCATTTTTATGGTCTGATCTCAAACAGGTATGTGGCAACTGCTGTACTACGACAATTTGGCGATCCACGTCTTCTCGATTTATCTGCTCAAGTCTTCGATGAGGATTTCTGAGCAGAAGCTATGTTGATTTGTCCTACCGCCTTCAGATTTCTACCAACGGTTTTCAAAGACAATATGAGAATCGCCCATCGTGCAGTCCAGCGGTCACCTCACATGCTCATGTTCGGCGGTCGTGCGGTTCGAGGCAACTTCGACCTAGCAATGATTGCAGTGAGATATGACGGAAATCTTTTGAAGTATTGCTCCATCTGCTTGCGCCAGGACATGTATGTTGTGGAGACTGCATGCGCCCAAACCGTTGATGCGGCGCAGTATGTCTCGCGTGAAGTACTTGTGGACCCTGTGGCTCTGGGAGGATTGTGCGCTTTGTATGGAGTTGAAATGAAGAATCTAGCGCAAGAGGCGCAGGTTGACAGCCAAATTATAGCAAGCTGCCTCAGTTGTGGAATATATCGTGAGGAATTTCTTGACCACAAGTTGGTAGCTGCCGTTAACTCCGCTTTAAGGAGGTTTGATATGTTGGCTTCAAGAAGTCCCGAGAAGAACGTGACTAAAGCTATGGGTTTTTTCATCAACCAAGCCCGTCTCCCTGCCCCCAGTCCCTACATTGACACTTATGCAAAAGTTGAAGACGGGCCTTAGCGGTAAGCACTCGAAGGCCTTCGGATAGGAGGGCGAACAAACTTGACTAGTGCGCATTGAAGCAGGCGGCACAGTACTTTTTATTCCTAGTGGCTTAGATTAATTAATTATTTGCATTGCTTCATCCTCCCTATCTTGAATGCTCCGTTTTCAGGAACGCGTTATGTACGGGGACCCAGAGCTGTCCCACACATCTTGAGGGATGTAATCCTATGAGGCAAAGTTGCATCTATGCATGCAAGGTAGGTAATTTTGATAAATTGGTGCAGTTAGCAGTCTTGAACCTCTGCAAGAGATGACTGTGGCTGCTCACATGCTTTGCGACGCAACGTCAGGCCAGCGTGGGCGAAGGCAACCACAGGTATAGCGGCAGTAGTAGCAGGAGTGCTTTACAGTGAAAGAAGGCGGGTGAGTTGAGCGACCACATCATCGAGTTTGTTACTAGCCTTGCCTTGCGCGGGTTTGGGTGGCGCAGTGTTGGAGGAGGGCGAGGAAGCTGGGGTAAAAAGGTGAAGGAAGCCTCCGCGGGTTCAAAAGTGCTAGATAGAAACAGTTAGGTAGGGACGGTGTATAGTCTAGCGAGTGGGGCCTTTCGAAGTCTGAGTATTGTTGCGAGTTCGGGCAGGTGACAATAGAAATCGCTACATAGTTGACTCCTACATATTATCAACCTTCACATATCTCAATGCAGACTATTTTACCTCTGAACATTCCCTACAGTTAGAGAATACACTTGGTCACGTGGTGTGAAATACGTGCCAGAGTCCTTTCAAAGTACGGTTTAGCCGTGATTTGGAGTCTATCTCCTTGAAAGACGGGGTTTAGGTTTTGGGCTCGTGGTACAAACCAGTTCGGAGCCCCGCCGAGCGTCCTGACCGTTGAGATATCTACCCCTGATTTCCGGTCCTCACCAGGAGCAGCACTGTGCTGCCCCGCCCACATGCTTACGCACCCCCGCTATCAGTATACGCATCTATATGCGAAGAGCTGCATATGGGGCGCAGACGCGTGCATCCCGGCGGCCGGAGCTCAAACACGACAATACATATAGTATATGTTGAGGCCCAAGCCCACGCCAGGCATCGGCCAGAGGCAGCTAAAAGTATACTCCGCATTGTCACAAGGACTTCAGCCATAATCGGACTGGTCGTATGTCAGATCTTCTGACACCGTCGACATAGATCAGTTTGAGTGTTCAGACACCTCCAGGTTCAAGCACAATGTGACTTTCGCAGCAGCAGCAGCTGCCGCTACGTTGATAGCCATGCTCTCGAGGTAGTCGTATGCCTCACGCATTGGGCTCCATATTGGCCGCGCCAGTGCGCACATTTATTGCTACTAGTCAATCAAAGCTTGGATGAGAAGTTCCTGCTAGTCTCCAAGAAGGTATTTGTTGTTTTAATTTATGGTTATCAATCAACAATAACGAAAAATCTACAAAACAAAGACTGCGCATTGCAGTCTATAAAGCTTCGTGCGATGGCTCAGCTGCAGGCGCTAGCTCGACCTCTCGAGCGTCTCAAGCTCGATGACGCCGTCAAGTACCTGGTGCAGGCTTTTGCACGCATCTCATTCGCTACCCTATCGCAACAGCAAAGGCGCCGCGTAGCCTCGCGCATGCTGGGGTACATGGACACGTACTACTCTGAGAGGGCTCCTACCACCTATCCTCATGTTATGGCTTCTACTGCAGGTTGGGCCAGAGATCAGCCCCGTGAAATGGCTTGGTCACACGCGCGAGATTCGCAATACTCTGGGGCGTTCCAAAGACTTGGTCAGTTTTAGGCGTCACATGTAGCCCTGACTAGGCCATCTTGCGCATGTGGCCAAGTCATTGCTCAGGACTGGTCTGTAGGCCCAACTTGCAGTAAAAGCCATAACATGAGGACAGGTAGCAGGAGCCCTCTCATGGTAGTGCGCCTTCATGTAGCGCAGTAGGCGTGAGACTGTGTGGCGCCTCTGCTATTGCGACAGGCTTGCAAATGAGATGCGCGGAAAAGTCTGCACCAGGTACTGGCCGCCGTCATCGGGCTTGAGACGCTCGAGTAGTGGAGCAATCGCGTCTAGCTCAAGGTGGAGCCAAACTCATGGCAGGCCTATCAGGTTGAATGCAAGTGGCTCTAGAATCAGTGTGTCGTAGGCAGCTTGATCAGAGGCCTCAACTCGTGAGGAGCTTCCATGGTAACTTTCGGGCCCAGGAAGTACTTTAAGTAGCCCAGCCTGCTGCCATAAAGTCCGATTCAGGTATATATTTTTGGCAGCAGGTAGTGCGCATCCACCCTAAACAGGCAATTTGGGCGAAGCGTTCAATAACGGGGCAGTTGGTGCATAGATTGACTTTCACTTGTTCAGCTTCACGTATTCTGAGGATTCTCATTGCAAGTACCAAATACAAAGCCTGGGCTGCGTATGAGTCGAGCTGTGGGTGAGGCGCGACAGCATGCAGGTGGTGCTACAACCTCAATAGGAAACCGAGATCTGGCCACCAAGATCATATTACACTGTGCAGACTCACCATAATCAGGGCAGACTTAGCCATCATCACTATCTATACATATAAATCGTTTTTGTCGCGTCAAGGTAATGCGGGCAGTTCGGCTCTATGAATTTGCTTTCAGGGTCAATCTCCGATTGCACCCGGATCAGAGTCCACACGGCAGCAATATCCACTTAGTCTGCTCGGTAAGTTCGCACCCTGAAGAAACAGGGCGCTCAAGCCTTAGGGGTACACGCGCGTTAATATAAGTGGAATTCTTATGATGGGTTGGTCTCTCACGTGTGCAAGCTTTTGGGGCTCAGACCTGGTCGAAGCGGGCTGCTCACTGTACAAAACTATCGACTCACAAAATTCCCTGCTTTAGCCTATAGTGGGTGTACTTTCGTCCCACTGCTCATAGGTTCTCGTGCTATAAACATATCGTATATTGAACGAACCCTCTTTTACAGCTTTCGAGCATACAAGTCTGGGAAGCTACAAGAGATCCACTGCACTCTGCGTCTCAAACTCCACCCTACGATGGCGGAACTAGCCCAGACAAGGTCAGAGAACGCCGGCAAGAGGCCAGAAATTTTTAGGAGTAGAGAGAAATAGCAGGACTACATGGCTGACCGTCCTACCACGCGCTCAAGCTTCGAAATATTTCCTTAAGTTGAGTCTCGACTCGCGTCTGATCCCAGCCGCGTCGCTCACTACACACTTTACTATTAGTCATCATAATTCGCGTAGACATTCAAGGGCATCAGGCACAGTAGCTATGGCCCTCTTCGAGCCCCCGGTCTGGGATAACGTGCAGGACGCAGTAAGCCAATTCACCTTGAATAAATAGATATAGATCCCTAGGAGCTCCAAACTAGCTCCAACATCCAGATCTGTCGAACTGTTTCTGTTATCACTCATCTGTCACATTCGCAATTGGACCCAATGCAAAGCCTGTATGGGAATCTCAGCGGCAGCTATGGGAGTGATGGAGGCGAGCAGAGCCTACCAATCAGTGAAGAGCCTCCGGTACTCGACAGCCGGCAGCTAGCAATGTGGCGATGGGCCAACGTCACAAATCTCGACGCATTCCTCAGCGATGCCTACGAATTCTACCTAGACAAGGGATTCTACTGCATTGTCCTCAAGCGCACCCTGAATATGCTCACAGTTCTCTTTGTTCTGGTGTTTTCCACCTACCTCACCAACTGCGTCAATTACCGAGCCCTGCAGGGCGCCAAGACGCTGGATGATATCCGAGTGGATCATTGCCTGGCCAATACGTCTTTTCTCACAAAATTCTGGCTGTGGATTTTCGGCGTTGTGTGGCTTTTGCGCCTGTTCCAGTATGTGCGCGACGTGCCTAATCTGTTGGAGCTCAAGGCGTTTTACGAGTATTTGCTCAACCTGAGTGATGCAGAGCTCCAAACAATAAGCTGGCAGCAGGTTACCGCTAGGATCATGTTACTCCAGGACGTGGGATTCAAGGCCAACAATGGCGGTACAGTGGTGCTCGACCCCCACAATATTGCCAACCGCATCATGCGCCGCGAAAACTACATGATTTGTTTGTACTCCAAGGACATCCTCGACCTCAACATCCAGCTGCCCCTGTTTGGCAAGACCCAATTCCTCACCAAAATCCTCGAATGGAGCATCAACCTGTGCGTTTTGGACTTTGTGTTTAATGAAAGAGGCGAGATCCGCTCAGCTATAAAGGATGAGTCCCAGCGTGCGGAGCTCAGCTCTAGGCTCAAGAAGCGTTTCCGGCTCTTTGCTCTCATGAATATCCTCCTGGTGCCCTTTGCGATCCTGTACATGTCGCTGTTTTACTTTTTCAAGTACTTTAATGAGTACCACAAGGATCCAAGTACCATGGGAACGAGGCAGTACACCCCTCTTGCCGAGTGGAAAATGCGCGAGCTGAATGAGCTCTATCACATCTTCAAGCGGAGACTATCAATGAGCGTTGCGCCTGCGGAGCGCTATATCTCCCAGTTCCCAAGTGAGAAGATGGACCTACTTCTGAGGTTTGTGGTGTTTGTGTTCTCGTCGTTTGCAGCCGTGCTGGGTGGCCTCAGTATCTATGACCCAGAGCTTCTCAGTCTCGAAATTAGCCCCGAAAAGAGCGTTTTATTCTTTATCGGTCTCTTTGGTACAATCATTGCAATGGCAAGGGGCATGTCCGCTACGCAGATTGTGGTCTACGAACCAGAGACGGCAATGCGCCAGATAGTCGAGTTCACGCACTACCTTCCAGACTCGTGGCTGAAGCTGCTGCACACAGAGAGCGTCAAACAGGAATTCTGTGCACTCTATGATCTCAAGGTCAAGATACTCTTGAGGGATTTCCTGAGTATTGTTTTCAGTCCTATGCTGCTATGGTACAATTTACCCGACTCATGCGGTGAGATAATCGACTTTTTCAGGGAGAGATCCGTCCAGGTAGACGGTATTGGCACTGTGTGCTCGTTCGCAGTGTTCAATGACGACAGAGCAAAGGAGGTCAAGTCAAGAGCAGCCGAGCTCGACAGGTATTATGCGTCTAACGATGGCAAGATGCTCAAGAGCTACCTCAATTTCATGGATACGTACGGCCCTGACCCGACCATCTCGGAACCACGATTGGCCGTCGACAGCGAGGCAACGCATGCCAACACAGCCATGTCACAAAGTGTAATGGGCAGGTACGATCACTTGCGCAATCTGCCCAGTGTTGAGGAGCAAGATGAGCAAGAGCACGACCAGTCCTCCACGGGCGACCTTTTGAATTTGCTCAATGAGACCGCTAGTCCAGATTTGGAAAACAGCGGCGGCGTGTTTGGGCTACTCAATAGAATCTCCAAAGTAGATTCGCGGAGGGGCCCCTTAAAGTAGCCCACCTTTATTTATTTATTCAATGCAAAATATTTAAGAAAATACGTCTACTTGCGGCTCTTGCGCCTAAGCTTCTCGCGCTGGTAGCGATTAGCCTCTGCGCCTTCCTCGTTCTGAATGCGGTCAGTGAGTTTCTGGAGCATTGTGTGGTATTCAGAAGCATCCTTGCGCTTTTCTTGCAGACGCTGCCTGGTCTCGAACTCGGCATCGCGGCGGATCTCCTTGAGAGTGCTCTTGCGCTCGCGCTTGAGCTCGCTGCGAAGCTTGGCCACCTCGCGTTTGTCGGGGTTCATGTCGCGGAACTTGGCTTCGGGGTTGAAGTTGTCGTCAAACTCGGGCGCCTGAGTGACAATTCCGACAGGACGAAGCTCTTGTAGACGTAGAGGAGTACGCTCAGCAGTGAAGAACTTGAGCTTTTTGCTGATCTTGGATTTTACAGCGTCTCGAAGCGGGTGAGCGGGGATGGACTCGAGAACAGGCAGAAACGGCTCGAAAATCTCCTTGTACGCCTCGCTACCTTTCCACAAATCCGCCGCAGTATTGAGGGTGTGTAGAGCTTCTACCACGAGACGGTCTGTGCTGGGCTCGCTCGTGAGCTCCATGGGCTTGCGCTCGACAGAGCTAAATTCGGCAGAGAGCTTGAGCTCACGCCTTGCCAAACGCACGAGGTGCGATGCTTCCTCAGAGACGCCGACAGCTGCAAATAGGCGAAGCAGGTACGCACTCACTTCGGGGATGTAGCGCTTGGATACCCGTTGGTACATGAGCACGACCTGGCACAAAAAGACGCTGTGCTTGAGAGACCCGAAATCGACGTCCTCAAAGAGTCTCTGTGTTATGAGGAGCGTGGCGGCGTTGGCAACCAAGTGCCATTGATCAGAGGTGGAGAAGAGCGCGCCTACTAGAACAAACATCATCAAATCATGGTTCTTGAGCGTAGATTTAGAGTGAATCTTGTCAATTTGAGCGCGGAAAAAGACGCCAAGCGTGTCCTCGTAGGTCTCTGCGTACTTGCGAATGAGCGGGAGCACGTCGTTAAAGTGGCTAGTGTGGGTGGCGTAAAGGCACACGAGTTGCAACAATTGCCCTCGGCGGGCCTTGTTGCCTTCGCCCTTGGACGGATCACACTGAGAAAAGAGCTTTTTGATCTCTTTAACGGGGGAGGCTTGGATGGCGTCCTTGAGTCCACCAAGGGTGGTTGGGATCTGGCTTGTTTCCACCTGCTCCTCAAGCTCTTGCTCGCTTTCTTCATCTTGCGACACATTGTCGTGCAGACCAAAGAGCTCGGCATCGTTGGCAACGTCTGTGGCGCCCAAATCGTCGCCCTCCAGTCTCTGTTGGCGAGCGGTCTCCTGGGCCTTTTTCTTCTCGGCTGCTTCCTTCTCGAGCTCTTCGGCCGTCTTGGTGCGCTCACCAGGCACAGCGCGCCTATCAAAGGCCATCTCGCGGATGCGCTGGTCGTACTCCAAGTCGTTGGTGCGCTTCTCGGGGGTGTTTGTGCTGTCAAACTCGTGGAGATCAGCCATGAGCGCATTGAACGCCTCCGGGTCGTTAAGATCCTCGACCATTCCTTCGAGCTCGGCCTTTTCTGATTGCCGCTGAGCCTTGTGCATCTTTGACTTTTGAATGATCTCCTGCATCACGTCGTGCTTTGACTTTTTGCGGACCTCTGGCTCCTCAGAGTCTGAGAGGGTGCGGCCCTTGGCGGCACCACCCAGTGCAGTGCCCTCGTGGGCGTCCTCGTCTTGCAAATCAGGCTCGTTGAAATCGTCCAGGGCGAGAGCGTGGCCAGCATGGGTCAGGACCTCATTGTCGTCGTCGTCGAGACTAAAGTTCTTGCGAGTCTGCTTAAGCCGTTCCTTGGCGTACCTGGCAACCATGCGGTCCTCCTCGGTCATGGTCTTGTCGTTTTCGCCAAACCGTCTGTCCAGCAGACCACCCACCCTGTTGCGGATGCGCTTTTGGGCGTCGTATGCCCGCTGCCGCTGCGATTCAGAGATTGATTTGGAGGCAGTTGCATTGGATTTGGTCTGCTGCGCCTGGCCAACGGTCTGGAATTTCTGGCGAGTGTGCTTTGTGTCAAACGGGTTGTATCCTTGCCTGATAGCGTCCAGGGCCTTGCGGTCGCGCTCGCGGCGGTCCTTGTGGTTCTGTCCGGACTTTGGCTTTTTCTTTTGGCTCTGAAGGAGCTCGCTTTTGCGAAGATCCGACTTGAAATTTTTCAAGAGCGAGCCTCCCATTATTAATATTTTTTTGGAGCGAGCGCCTTTAAGCTAAACTGGGGTCAAATATGTAGAGGAATCTATTGAGTATGGGACGGGGAGAAACGGCTCAGCTGTGAGACATCCCTATGTACGGTGCTGAGCAGTCCTGCTGCTCTTGCGCGGCGAATGGCTTTTGCGAGTTTGCGCTGGGACGTGCCCTTGAGCCCGAGCTCGTGCGATGGGAGGATCTTGCCGTTGGCAGTGATGTACTGGGAGAGCAGGTCTGGCGACGTCCATAGGTCCATAGGGTCAATATTGTGTTTGACAAAAGGGTCCATTTTCGGGGGCTGGCGCGCGAAATGCTGGGCTCTGTTTGCGCGGATATTTCCAAATCCAAAGTCTGACGGCTCGTAGGTAGTCGACGAAGGGCGCGAGAGCTTTGTTGGCCAGAATCTCGGTGCGATTGTGTTTTCGGCCGGCTGCCCGACGGCGTGCTTGAGGGAGATGAGGTGGTCGACTCTGGTGGCGGGTTTTTTCCAGAGGTCTTTGGTTTTCTGGGGCAGAGCGGCTGCTTTTTCTCCATTTAGCAGCCTTTGGCCGGTGCTGAAAAGTCGAGACATGCTGAGGTCAGCGCGAGCCCAGGCGTTAAGTGATGGAGATGGAGATGGTGATGGAGTGATGGTGAGATGAGAGTGTGAGATGAGAGTGTGAAATAAAGTGATGTGACCCTACCACCAACACCAACTCATCTATGTAGTCTAAAAATCTGGAAAGTAATTAGCGTACGGGTCCTCACCCTGCATCCCGGCATAGTCCAACTCCAACTCGGGATAAAACTCAAACTGCGAGGTGTCGCCAACCCCAGACTGGATAGGAGGCTCGTACGGGGTCTCAATCTCGCGGGCAAGCAGCTTGTCCCACTGGGTGGCGGCGAACCACGGATGCGCCTTGACGTCGTTGGCGCCGCCGCTCAGGTTTCCCAGCCGCTTGGACAGATCCTTTGTGATTAGTTGCTGGAGAAGATCAATGCTGTCCGGCTGCAGGTAGGCAGGGTACTGGATCTCAGCGTGCATGATTTTCTCGTAGGTCTTGACGTGCGAGCTCGAGTAAAAAGGCGTATACCCGGTGAGCATCTCAAATATAAGCACGCCCAGCGACCACCAGTCGACGCTCTTGTTGTAGGGCTTGGAGGCCACGACCTCGGGGGCGATGTAGTCCGGGGTGCCGCACAGCGTCCAGGTCACGTCGGGGACGCTCTTGGCAAAGCCAAAGTCGGTGATTTTGATGTGCCCGTTCTTGTCGAGCAGAATGTTCTCGGGCTTGAGGTCGCGGTAGACAATGCCGAGCGAGTGGAGGTACTCGATCGCCAGTACCACCTCTGCAGCATAAAACTTGGCCACGGGGCTGGGGAAGCGGCGACTCTTGCGGAGCAGGGAGAAAAGCTCGCCTCCCTCGATGTAGTCCATCACCATAAACAGATAGTCCGAATTTTGGAATGTTCCCCATAACCTGACGAAAAACGGGAATTGCACCGACTTGAGCACCTTGCGCTCATCGTTTGTGTGGTTAACCTGCTTCATGCGCACCACCTGGGCCTTTTGGAGGGTTTTAATTGCATAGAAGCGGTGGTTGTGCACGCTGCGCACGAGGTGCACTCGGCCAAACGAGCCCGTGCCGAGTGTTCGCAGCAATTGAAAGTCCTGGAGCGAGTATTTCCCGCGCGTTGTCAAGTCTTGGCTCATGGTAGGCAAAGGCGGAGGGTAATGACAAAGTCAAGAGTGCTTGCAGCAGATCAGGGCACTAGGGTAAGCACAAAGCAACTTTGGCGCGTGTGCATGCATAGCGGCTGAGGGGTTTAGTTTGAGCAGTTTGATATTTAGTGGCTGCTTGGGCTTTTCCGGTGGTTGTTTGGCGCCGTGGGGCACTGCTCGGTGTTTGGCTGTGGTAGACGTGAGGTCGATAATTGGGGGCAATGGGGGCAATTGGGGTCTATTTTATTTTCCTTGCGGCATTTTGCACTTTGCGCCTTCCTTTCCCACACTGTGCACCCACGGCCAGACCCACATTACAGTTTACCCCACTCGCTCACCTAACAATGGCCAGCCTAAACCTAAATGCCTGGTTGGTAGAAAACACTAGGCAAATAGGCACCCTCGAAAGCGCGGTGCGCACCCTCACGACGTTCGCCCCAGGGCAGATGCAGCAAATAGAGGTCCTCAGCGAGGCCAGCAACGCCGCTATCCAGGGCCTCGCCGGCTGGCACGACGCCGCCGTGGTCGCGTTTCTGAGAGACAAGCGCCCCGACCTGGTCACTGCGCACTCAAAGTATATCCAGAGCGCGTACAGGAACCCCGTGTACCTCGGCTGCGCCGCGTCTGTGTCTGCTATTCGGGCTGTCGAGCTCCTGGTCGAGATGGTGGCCCGGCAGAAGCGGGGCGAGGGCGGCCGCTGGAGAGCTATCCTCGGGATCGAGGGCACCAAAGTGCTGCTCAAAATCGGCGCCCTGCTGTCATTGCGTCGCCCCCTTGCCCACTCGCTCGTGTACGAGCAGACGCTCACCCCCGACGAGATCGAGGCACTGGTGCAGTCCAAAGACCAGGTAGCTCTTGAGGACAAGCTCCCCAGGTCGCAAAAGGCGCTGCCGCTTGTAACCAGTGCCGCAGAGAGGCTGAGCGAGTCTGTGCTCCGGGCAGAGAACATCCTCCGGCCGGACCAGCTCCTCAAGCCGCTCAACCGGCTTTCTCTGGCGGCGGAGCTCCTGAGCATCCTCAGACCGCTAATTTATGCGCTCTTTGCGTACCGGTACCGCCGCCAAAAGACCTGGAAACCCTGGGTGATTGGTGTCCTGGTCGAGTTTTTGGGCCGCCAGCTCACGGAAAAGGCGTTGGCACTGAGAGGGCTCAGGCACGCCACGTCGCTCGAACGCGACCAGCTGCAGCACAAGACCTCCAGCCTCAAGTGGTGGGCCCTCAGAGGCGAGTTTTACAGCCGGTACACGCGCCCCCTGATTGCCGGCGTCGCCCACAAGCTGGACAGAGTTCCGCTCCTGAGCCTGGTTGGCCTGCTCATCAGCGACTCACTTTATCTGTGGGATGATTTCTACTTTTCTAGCGCAAACACATAGCTATGGCTTGACGTCACTGGACGAACGGCCCCACTTGTCTACTGTGGGCTTGTAGGCCTCGATTCTCTCCATCAGCCGCTTGGGGTCGCTCTCAACAATAATCATATCGCTGTGCTCGCGCTTGAGGAACCCCGCACTGACCATTTGTTCGGTCATGGCCACGAGCGAGTCGTAGTAGCCGTTGATGTTTAGAATAGCGCAGGGCTTGTGGTGAATACCAAGCTGGGCCCATGTCCACTGCTCGTAGATCTCTTCGAGCGTGCCAATGCCTCCGGGCAGAACCACAAACGCGTCGCTCAGCTCGGCCATGCGCTCCTTGCGCACGTGCATGTTGGGCACCACCTCCAGGCTGGTGAGGCCGTGGTGGCCGATCTCCTTGTTGACGAGCGCCTCGGGGATCACGCCAGTCACTTTGGCGCCGGCATTGAGCGAGGCATCGGCCACGGCACCCATGAGACCGACGTTTCCTCCGCCGTACACGACGTCGTAGCCATTTTTCCCGAGATATGCTCCGAAATCGCGCGCAATCTGCAGGTAGCTGGGCTCGTTTCCGCTCGAGGACCCACAAAACACAGCGATCTTCATTGGGTAAGAGTTTGGGGGTCACCACGTGCGAGTCATTTAATATGTGTGAGATTATCAAGCGTCTTTGTCGCGCAAATGTGTGTCAAAAGTGATTCAAATAGTTTTCTAGTATCTCAACTCTTTAAGACTCAACTTTAGTATAGCCCCTCCCCCGCGATGCCTTACGCTGACATGCACCCGCTGGAGGCTTTGGTAGAGCAGCTCCAGGGAGACCTGCCCGACGACGCGGTGCTCACCAAAATGCACCACCAGCTACAGGAACTCGCGTCCTCGGCGCAGACGTCCATCCAGGGCCTTGATCGCCAGCTGGATGGGCTCGCCAAGACCCAATCCGCCGTTCAGGCAGAGACGGCCAAACGCAAGGACACGCCAGTGGAGAATGGCGTCAAAGCAGAGCCACTCGAGACCGACGTCCCCAAAAGGTTTGTGCCCAACCCCAAATCGGAATTTGTCGATGCTCAGTACATGCCCTTTGACAAGCTCGGCCTGTTTGAGGAAGAGGAGGGCGACGAGGGGATGAAAAAGAAGCTCGGCGTCGTGTCGTACCCGCAGTCCAATCTCATGGACATGCTGCCCGGGCCCTACCCCGACGATGACTTTTCCAAAGCCAGCGCGCAAAACCAGGTGCAGTTCTCCACTTACTGGTCGTTTTTGGAGCCATACTTTCGCAATTTTACCGAGGAGGACCTCGGGTTTCTCCAGCAAAAGGTCATTGGCACCGAAACGGTCAACTACGGCCGTACGCTCTCCCCGTACGTGATCCCCCCTCTAGGGCCCCTATACACAGACACCTGGGCTGAGGAAGACGGCCACGTCAACTATCACGTAGTACCACCGCCCCAGACCGCGAACCCGCAGCGCTACACACCCCAAGGCTCGTTTCGTCAAATCACCGACGAAACTCTTTCTGTGGGCAAGGTGATGCTCGGACCTCTTGGTGCGCGTCTCATGGGAGCGATTCTTCCCGAGGATGAGGACGAGGCCTTTGTGCCGAGCTGTGCCTCGCAGGTTCCGCAGGTCGAGGGCCTCAGAGAGAAACACCCGTTCCACTCGTTTGCCATGCTCGAGGACCGGCTAAGGCGGGAATTCCACTATGTTGGACTGATTGATATGGGGGTTATTCACAAATCGCAAGAGCTGCGCAACGAGTTCAAGGTCGCGTTGGAGGTCGGCGATGATACAGACATTGACTGGGTCAACACGACCGAAGACGACGAGATTTGCAGCGAGATGCGCAAATTACAAAAAGAACTCAAACGCGTCAGCGCGCAAAACCAAAGGTACAAGCGTAGGCTCCTGCCGCACGTTGAAGAGCAAATGGCGTGGCAAGAGTACTCGTCTATTCTCGAGGATCTCGACAAGCAGGTGGATCAAGCCTATCTTCGACGACTCAGGGTGCCAAAAAACAAAAAGCAGCCGCCGAAAAAGGAAGGGTCCGTCGAGACGCCGCCGCCAAGCACGCCCAAGTTTGTCGATCAAAAGCCAGCGATCCAGGGCCTACTTGAGAAACGCGAGCGCTGGGTCCGCAAGATCGGGAGCGCCTTTCCTCCTCAGCACCTAATGTTGCGGTCGCACGAGACAAACAAGTTTGATGGCGACGACGATAGTGACGAAGACATGGAGGACTGATTTATTTATAGCTAGGTAGAACCTACAACCGGCATGGCAGGGCTATGCGAGTTGGCGCGATTTGGTTTGGCGGGATTTGGTTTGCAGATCCAACGTCCTCACTAATGCTCCTCGGGTTGTTGTCGCTGGCCGCAGCAATTACGGTCACGAGTCAGGACTTTGCCGGGAAACTGGTGAATTACCAGCACCTCAAGGTAGATAACCAGCACTATGAGGACGAGACGGTTCTTCTGTGGACCACAAAGGGCGATCTCTGGGTCTCACACAATCAGGGCTCGGACTGGGCAATGCAGAGCTCCCTGGGCAAGGTTACCCGAGTATATCCGCATCCATTTGCTAATGAGCGCGTATACATCTACAACAGTGACAGAACAATCTTTTACAGCGACAATCACGCCAAGAGCTTCAAGGAGCTGAGAACCCCCGGCGTTCCCGATTATTTGGGCTCGACGCTCGAGTTCAACAAGCAGGACCCAAATTATGTGCTGCTCCACACAATCGACGAGTGCGATGACCTCCCAGAGGACTGCACTCGCACGGCGTGGTACTCCAAGGACGCCGGCAGTTCTTGGCTCAGGCTGAATTCTGGCGTCAGAGAATGCCGATTTGTGACGGAGCTCATCAAGGTGACTGGCCGCGATCGCGTGTTTTGCGACGAGGTGGACGAGGAGACGTCGCGACGCCGGCTCACCAGCTCGAGCGACTACTTCAAGTCCAAAAAGACCCACTTTGACTCCATTGTGGGCATGGCGCTGGACGAGCCGTTTTTAATTGTGGCTGCCTACAACGACGAGGACAACCTCATCTCGTACGTCTCTTTGGACGGCGAGACGTTTGCTCCCGCACGCCTGCCCAGCGAAATCAAGCTGGGCCACGATATCGGCTACACCGTGATTGACACCAGCACCCAGACGCTGTTTTTGGACGTCACCTCCAAACGCAGCTACGGTACCATTCTCAAGAGCAACTCCAATGGCACGGACTTTACCACCATCGTCCAGGGAGTCAACCGGAGTCCCCACGGCTTTGTTGACTTTGAAAAAGTCTCGATCGAGGGTGTTGCGCTGGCCAATGTTGTGTCAAACATGGACGATGTCGCCAGCGGTGGCGGCAAGATCATCAAGAGCATCATCTCCCACAGCGACGGTGCGTTTTGGGACCCCATTGCCGCCCCCGATGGCGAGTGCAATTCCGACTCGTGCTCTCTGCACCTGCATGGCTTCACTGAGCGCTACGACAACCGCAACACCCCTGATTCCGCCAGCGCTGTGGGCCTGATCATCTCCACCGGCAACGTGGGCGACTCGTTGCTGCCCATTAACGAGGGGTCCACCTACCTGTCTGCCGACGCGGGGATTTCGTGGCGCAAGATCGCCGAGCAGCCCGTGATTTGGGAGTATGGAGACTCGGGCAGCATCATTGTTACTGTGGTCACGGGCGACTTGACCAACACCATCCGCTACTCGCTCGACGAGGGCCTCAACTGGGAGGAGTTCAAGTTCAGTGATGAGCTCGTGCAGGTTCTCAACCTTGCCAACATCCCGAGCGACACTTCGCGCAAGTTCCTGCTATTTGCTCGTGGGCCTCAGGACCGCGGGGACACCACGACGGCGTTTACGATTGCGTTTGACACGCCGCGCGCCTGCACCAACGTCGACTTTATCGACTGGACGCCGTCGCATCCTCGCCTCAAGGACGGCTGTCTGTTTGGCCACAAGCTCAAGTACATGCGCAAGGACCCCAAGGTCGACTGCTCTGTGGGCAAGATCACGTTTGGGGACAAGCCGCTGGGGACGCCCATGACCAAAATCGAGGACTGCGAGTGCACTGAGCGCGACTTTGAGTGCGACTTTAACTATGAGCGCGCCGCCGACGGCACATGCCAGCTGATCCGCGGCAAGTCGGCCCCGAGCCAGGCCGAGCAGTGCGCGTTTGGGGGCGTTTTCTGGCGTGAGCTCACGGGGTATCGGCGGATTGCCATCGACACCTGCCGCGGCGGCAAAGATCTTGCCCCGAAGCAGTATTTCGCGTGCCCCGGCATGGAGGAGGAGTTCCGCAAACAGTTTGGCGATGGGTTTGGGCGCCCGCCGCGCGGGCCCCGCGACGGAGGCTCGTTCACGATGGCGTTTGGGCTGTTTTTCCTGTTTGCGCTCGTTGCGATCGCCGGGCTGGGCGCCGCGAGCCTGCTGCAAAAGAGCGGGCGCATCCAGCTCGACGACGACTCGCACTCTGGCACGGGCCGGTGGGTCGCGCTGGGGGTGGGGATGCTCGGTTTCATTGGGGCGCAGTTCAAGGAGCTGTTTGAGCGGTTCGGGGGGTCGCTCGAGCAGCGGTTCGCGTCGTCGCGTGGGGTGTACGCGCGGCTGGACGACGAGGAGCGCACGCGGATCCTGAGCGAGCACCTGAGCGACGACGAGCTCGATAATGAGGAGCTCGAGATGTATAGCGACTAATTCTTAGCTGTGAACTGGGCGACCGCGAGCTTGAGCCTGGCGAGGTGGTCGGGCAGGTTGTTTTCGATGCAGAGGATCTCGCAGCGGGCGGCGATCTGCAAAAAGTGCTGGGGCGAGCGGATTTTGTGCGCGCGGAGCGAGCTCTGGGCGATTGGTTTGAATGGTTCGATGGAGGGTACAGGGGGGAGGTGCATGGGCAATTGTTGCGACATCACATTTGATAAACCACATTTGGACGCGGAAAATGCAATTAAATTCTGCGCATACGCCCTCGAATCACTTTTATCAATGCACCTAGGGAATGCCACCAACAACAGATCAAATTGATCCCCTTACCATGAGATCCCTTAGCGCTAAAGCGTCCCGCAGACCTATTTGAGATATCTCTCACTATTTGAGATATCTCTCACTATTTGAGATATCTCACAAGTGATCCAGATGAGATATCTCAGCAACTCGCAAGGTTCACTTTATGCTGTATATTTTCTAAATTAAAAACGCATCGAAGACATGTCGTTGCGGATGCGCAGATAATCAGGCAGGTCGCCGATGGGCCCGAGAGCAGCGATGGCCAGGTCGCGGTCCCAGAGGTACTTGTCGGCAAAGTTTGTAACGTCCTTGAGGGTGATGGCGTCGATGGTGCGCTCGATCTCGGCGGCGTTCTGGAAGCGGCCGGTGGTGACGAGCTGGCGGCCAATGTCCTCGGCGAGGGCGGTGCTGCCGTCGAGCGACAGGAGCAGCGACGCCTTGAGCTGGGCCTTGGCGCGCTCGACCTCAGCGGCGGTGACGTGGGTGCTCAGGCGGTTCCATTGCTTGAGGGTAAAGTGCACAAGGTCGCTGATGTGGTCCTTGTTCTCGGTGACAAGGTAGATGCCCCAGAGGCCGGTGTCGGCGTACGAGGTGCTGAAGCTCATGAAGCTGTTGGCCAGGTGGTTCTGGGCGACGATGGAGCTGAGCTTGGAGCTCTGGTTGTTGGCGGTGCCGGCGGTGCGGTCCCAGCTGCCAATGACGGCCTGGGCAACGAGGGCGGGGTAGTAGTCGGGGCTATCCCACGAGACGCCCTCGACGGCGAGCGCAATGTGAGCGGCGGGCAGGGTGTCGTCGCGCAGGCGGACCTCGGAGCCCACAAAGCGCGACTTGTCGCCGTCCTCGATGGAGCCGCGGCCGGGGACGTAGTTGGCCTTGCCCTCGGGGAGGGCGCCAAAGTGCTGCTCGGCGAGCTGGACGAGCGACTGGTGCTCGACGGCGCCCACACCGACAAGAACCATGCGGTTGGCGTGGTAGTTGTTCTTGATGTAGTCCTTGAGCTCCTTGCCGGTGATCTCCTCGATGTTGCGCTTGGGGCCGAGGATGGTGCGGCCGAGGGGCTGGCCCTGGAAGGCGACCGAGTGCAGGTGGTCAAACACAACCTCGTCGTACATCTTGTCGATCTCCTCCGACTCGCGGATGATGACGTCGCGCTCGCGCTCGACGGCGGACTCCTCGAGCTTGGACTGGGTGAGGATGTCGCTGAGGATGTCGACGGTCTTGGGCACGTCCTGCTTGAGGGACTTTGCGTAAAACACGGTGTTTTCGCGCGAGGTGTAGGCGTTGAGGTGGCCGCCCATGTTCTCGACCTCGAGCTCAATGTCGTGCTGGGAGCGCTTCTGGGTGCCCTTGAAGCTGAGGTGCTCCAAGAAGTGGGCAGTGCCGTTGTTGAACTCGTGCTCGGCGCGGGAGCCGGCGTCGATCCAGACACCGACGGTGGCGGCCTCGGCGCCGGGGGTGGACTCGCTGGCGACGGTGAGGCCGTTTTTGAGGGTGGTCACCTTCATTGCGGGCGCATTGTAGTTGAATGTGCTCACAGAACGAGCAAGACGCACACTGCGAAGAGATCTCAGCATTGAAAAGTAAGCGGATGTGTGATTGGTTTAAGTGGCCAGCGGGTCACGTGAGGGGGGAGCGCTAGATGTGAGCATTTAGCCAGGTGGGCGCTGCTATACTATACGCTATGCTATCTACTGCACGCTACACAGCACGCTACACAGCTCTCTGCCAGCTCTCAGCTAGCTCTCAGCCAACACTATTGAGGCTCAAAACTCTTGACAAACGAGTGCTCAGGTGTGCTCACGCGCACATTAAGCGGCTGCGGCGGCTCGCCCGCCTGTAGGTCCTGCGCAGTCACCTTGATCATGGTCGGCTGGAGTCGCAGCATGTCAACGTCAGCGAGCCCCCCCGCATAAAGGCAGCCAAACCTTGAGTCGCTTGCATTTGACAAGCCCACCAACCCCACACCTTTGAAGCCCACAACACGGCGCCAAAAAACAAGCCGATTTCGCCCGACGGATTTTTCAGCCAATCACGTCGCCCTTAATATACCCCGGCCGGGCACATGCTGATTATCTCATGCTCTCCTCCAGAATTGGTCTAGGCGCTCGTGTGGCCGTGCGCGCCGCGCCGCGTATGCCCTGCGCTCCCCGCATTATCACCGCCAAGCGTGGCCTGCTCGAAGGATGGGGCGTGCCGCAGCCGCCCGGGAACATCATCGGCACCGTCAACGAGGCCGTCAAGGTGCCCTCGCCCAACGCCGCGCACGGATCGTACCACTGGGACTTTGAGCGCATCATTGCCGTCGGCCTGGTGCCCCTGACCGTGCTGCCCCTGGCGACCGGCTCCCTGGCCCCCAGCGTGGACGCGCTGTTCAGCGGCCTGCTGGTGGCCCACTGCCACATGGGCTTTGCCTCGTGCATCACAGACTACATCCCCAAGCGCAAGTTCCCCAAGGGGCACCACGTGTTTATGGGCATTTTGTACGCGGCCTCGGGCGCCGCTCTCTACGGCGTCTACAAGCTCGAGACCGAGCAGGACGGGCTTGCGGGCGCTGTCAAGCAAATCTGGAATGCCTAAGTATTTATGTAGCGAAAATGGACTGCAACATTAGCCAGCGTCACATGGACAGGAACATTGACATGGACAAGGGCCTTGCCGCGCGGTGCAGAGACCTGAGCGAGATTGCGTGCGCTGCAAAGAACGTTGCGGATATGCTCAACATGCTGGAGAATGGCTGGCTCGCGCAGACGATGCTGCTGCGGGAGGCGGAGCCTGCGCCTGCGGTGCGGGTGTTTGACCCAGGCGAGACGCTAAAGCGGTGTGCGCCGTTTTCTCGGCTTGCCAAGCCCACCGTTTTGAAGCGAGCTCGTATCACAGGTGATCCTCGTAAAAAGCCAAGAGCGGGTGAGCGTTAAAGCCCGATTTGATAGTGGGCATGGCTACGCGCAGCACCCAAGAGGCACAGCCACAGGCACAGCCAACAGCCACAGCCAACAGGCAAATAATACAAAATAAATCTTAGTCTATCTACTCTTTTCTTTCCACCCGCTCTGCTCTCCCCCCCTTGTACACCCTCCCACCCCCCCACACGTCATCATGGTCACCATCACCGACGCGCACACCGACTTGATCCACGACGCGCAGCTCGACTACTACGGCAAACTGCTGGCAACTTGCTCGAGCGACAAGACCATCAAAATCTTTGAGATCGACGGCGAGCAAAAGCGCCTCGTCGACACGCTGCGCGGGCACGACGGCGCCGTGTGGCAGGTGTCGTGGGGCCACCCCAAGTTCGGCCCCGTGCTCGCGAGCTGCGGGTACGACGGCAAGATCATCATCTGGCGCGAGGAGGGCGGCAGCTGGCAGCAGTCGCAGGTGCACAAGGTCCACGGCGCGAGCGTCAACTCGGTGCAGTGGGCGCCGTCCGAGTACGGGGCGCTGCTGCTGTGCGCCTCGAGCGATGGCAACATCTCGATCATTGGCGGCGAGGGCGAGCCTGTGATTGTGCACGCGCACAGCGTCGGCGTGAACGCCGCGTCGTGGGCGCCCGCCGGCAAGGTGCGCCAGCTCGTCACCGGCGGCTGCGACAACCTGGTCAAGGTGTGGACCTTTGACGGCAAGACCGCCACCTGCGACCACACTTTGCAAAAGCACACCGACTGGGTCCGCGACGTGGCCTGGAGCCCCTCGCTGCTGCAGGACGCCCACATCGCCTCGGTGTCCCAGGACAAGAGCGTCGTCATCTGGACGCTCAAGAGCGGCGAGTGGACGGCCAAGCCGCTCGGCACCTTCCCCGACGTGGTCTGGCGCGTCTCGTGGTCGCTCTCGGGCAACATTTTGGCGGTCTCGGGCGGCGACAACAAGGTCACCCTCTGGAAGGAGACGCTTGCGGGCGACTGGGAGAGTGCTGGGGACGTTGAAGAATAAATATCTAAAGTATTAGTTAGTCGACAGCTACTCGCTACTCGAGCATCTGGCGCACGACCTGCTCAAACACCGCGAGCGAGTCGACCAGCGACAGGAGCATTGTGCGGCGCTGCTCGTTCTGCGCGAGCTCCAGCGCAACGGCGGCGTGCTCGGCGGGCGTGAGCCCGATCTGCGCGAGGCGCTCGTTGAGCGTCTGCCATACGGACAAGCCCTGCACCCCTTTTAGTTTGCGTGGGGTGAGGTAGCTGTGGGAGTGGTGAGGGATTGGGGTGTGAGGGATTGGGGAGTGGTGGGGGATCTGTGGTGTGTGGTGTGGGTGGGTCTGTGCCTGGGGGTGGACGTGTCTGTTTGGGGTGGGTGTGGGTGGGATGGGATGAGTGGGTGGAGCGGTGGGTGGAGGCGGAGGTGCTGTGGGTGCGGGTGGTGGAGCGGTGGGTGCAGGTGCGGGAGCAGGTGCAGGAGCAGCAGCAGGAGCAGGTGCAGGTGCAGGTGCAAGTGCAGGTGCAGGTGGTGCCGTGGATACGCGTGCAGGTTTACGTGCGACAGTGGGCTTTGGCCGGGCTGTTTTCAACTTTCTCCGTTTGGGCTCTGGTTTGGGAGGCGGCGGCGGCGGCGGCGGCTGCGTCCGCGGCTGCTCATGTGCATCAATTGTAGCCACACCATTTCTTTTGCGTGGTTTTGCACTTGGTTCTGGCTCTGGTTCTGGCTCTGGCACTGGTTCTGCAATTGACTCTCTGGTTGACTCTGTGTCTGGCTCTAGCTCTCCTGCTCCTGGCACTGCTCCTGGCACTGCTCCCGCCCCTCCCCCTGGCCCTCCTCCTGGCCCTCCTGCCTCCTCATGCTCATATGCTTCAAAATCCAATGCCTCGTAATGCCGCTCAAACGAGCGCTGAGACTGCGCCTCCGGCTCCACCACACTCTCCTCAAAATCAACCTTTGAAGGCTGCAAAAGTAGCGAGGGCAGAGGCAGCCGAGGAATCACATTTGGACTAAAGCGGGGTGTGGAGCTTGAAGCCAAGGCAGAGGACCTGTGCAATGGGGTTCTTGCAGGAGGCGAGGGCGACTCAAGTTCAGGCGATTCATGTTGAGGTGATTCATGTTCAGGTGATTCATGTTCAGGTGATTCATGCTCAGGCTCAGACTCGGGTTCAGGTTCAGGCTCAGCTTCAGGCTCAGCTTCAGGCTCAGGCTCAGGCTCAGGCTCAGGCTCAGGCTCAGGCTCAGGCTCAGGCTC
>JAKTZS010000078.1:0-22677 GCA_030562575.1 Wickerhamiella parazyma
CGCGGACGTAGTCTTGCAGCTTTGCGAGGTTTTCGCGGGGCAGGCCCTCTCGCATCCACCTGTAGTAGCGGTAGATGGAAAAAACGGCGTGATAAAAAAGGGCATAGTGGAGGTGCCAATCCCGGCGTTCACGCCAGTCACGGCACCGCTCAAAGAGAAGCAACAAGTGCACCCACGACTTGGGGCTCGGCCGCGTAGAAGTGGCCGTCCACAGTGCCTGCACCACAGGGCACTGGAAAGTGATGTGGCCGAACCCTTCCGTTGTCTCTCGGCAGAATACACAATCTGCCCCGCGATACACCAGCATTGTGGTCGGCTTGTTGAGCCACTCTTGGCCCCAATGCCCCACCAATGGGAGATTGCGGGCGAGAAGACGCCGCCAAGTGTCGACCGGGAGAGGCGCGCGTACCTGCGCCTTGCGGAACGCTCGCCAGAACCGGACCATGCGCAGGGAGAGGTTGTGATACAAGACCGGCACGTTCTCCTTGATTGGGGCCGTTGGCGGGAGATCCATGGGGAAATCTTTCGGCAGGACCACATGTTCCACCGTGAGGCGCCAAGAGCCATTGGAGCGCCGCTGGACGCTATGCCACGGAATGCGTTTGCGTCGCGTCGCTGAGGTGAAAGTCACCGCGGAGACCGCGGGATCCTCACCCACCTTTGTGTGCTCAAAGCCCAATGTCTCGAGCGGGTGGAATGCGTTACACATTGTCTCAGCCAAGATGCTCGGGAGCAGCTTTTCCGGGAGCTCCTCCCGTTGCCGTAGGATGTAGTCGGTCCTAGCATTGTAGTCCCCACTAGGCAGTGTGAAAAGGTTTTCCGTGCGCGGCACCAACGTGCCAAGGTTCTGAGTGGTACCCTCGAAGGCTCCCAAGCTCAGTGGATGACGCAGGTGAAGGCGTTCAGTGTCGATTAACCGCTGAGCGGCCTCCTGGTACGGCCGGTAGTGTCCCGGCACTGTCCACCAGGCTGGCGCCTCACAGTTTAGGGGCCAGCGACCCAGTAGAAGCTGCACATGGAGCCCTTCTAGTGGCAGATGTAGTATTTGTACCCCCGGCATGTCCCTGTACTGGTGAGGAGCCATGATGGCCCGCTGATTGTTCAGGTAGCGGCCCTGGTCAATAAGGCTCTGTTGCATGAGCCCCAAGAGATAAGAGCGAGCAAAGCCCTGCTCAGTGAAAAGCCGGTACCACTGCTGAGCCATCTGGGCCTCACTGATAGCCGCTAGGTCCAAAAGCCCATAGCCGCCTTGCTCAATCGGCTCTTTTAGGAGGAGTTCGTCGCATGGCAAGTGGGTGCGTCCAGCCCGCAGTTTGAGCGTGATGTGCTCATACAGCTCCTTGAGTTGAGCCTCCGAGGGCCGGTGGAAATTTGCCACGTAGGTCGGCAGCGATAGCACGAAAGTGTTGATGTACGCAATGCCAGAGCTCAGCGGGGCGTCCCGGAAAACGAAAAGGTTGAGTCGAGCCTTGGCCTTGGAAACAATAGTGTCCCACTGCTGTTGAGCCCCGCGATCGTCGATCCGTATGCCTAGCAAAACGACCTTGTCACGGTCCAGGCGTCTCATCGGCACACCTGCCAAAACCCCCTGGCCCTGCTCCGGGTAGTAGCAAGGTGTCCATGCGTCCTTTTGGATGAGCATCGACTTTCCTGCGTTCACCCTTGAGCGCGAGACACGTCCAAAATCCGCCAGCCTAGCGGCAGTCGCCCGGAAGGCCAAATTACTATTGATCACCACTGTTACGTCGTCTGCGAAAGCCATGACCCGGATCTGATGACGCGGGAGGCCTGGGTGGGACTCGTCCAGAGCGAGGTGGTTCCAGTAGTTGCGGTACAGTGAGTCCCGCTGGTAAGGGAAAAGAGCCGTTACCGGGTTGGGGATCTGCCTGAGGTGGCAGAGCAAGGGCTCGAGCAGCAAGGCATAGAGCAAAGGGCTCAAAGGGTCCCCCTGCCTCACGCCAGTCTTTACCGGGAAAATCTCCCCAACGAAGCCATTGACGCACACTCGAGAGTGGGTCTTGTGCAAGCTGGCCATAATGATCTCTCTCAAGTACCGGGGTACTCCATAGTAGAGCAGCACTTCCGCTAGGTAGTCCCTACTCGGGCGGTCATACGCCTTTTCGAAGTCAAGCGACAGCAAGTTGACGGGAGTCTCGAGGGCCGGGCTTGGCAAGAAGAAGTTAGCTCGAAGCGAGTGCATACGCAGCAGCATATCCCCAGCGTTGATATTGGAGAAGATCTGGCGCCCTGGGAGGAAGCCCGTCTGGTCCGCAGCGATGAGGTGGTCACAAACTTTGAGCAGCCGCGTGTTGATGGCACGAGTGATGATCTTGACATCCGCATTCATCAAGGAGAGCGGTCTAAAATCCTTGACCATGCGCGAGCTCGCAGACTTGGGGATCATGCGGGTGACCGTCTGGCCCACCTGCCCAAAGTGGCCGTCCTTGCGGCTAGCCTCGATGAGCATCAGCAGAATGGGGACCATGTCCTCGGCGAAAAGGGCGAAAAACTCCACTGGAAGCCCGTTGGGGCCCGGGGCTCTGCGGCGCGGGCTACCACTGATGGCCTCGAGAAGGTCCTCCTTTGTGATGGGCTCGGCAATACCCCTCGCCTGCTCTTCCGTCAGTTGCGGCGCTTTTGAGCGCACCAAGTACTCCCGCGCACCGGGCTCAGCCCTGTCCTGACTATCATCGTACAAGGAGGTGTAGAACCTGGTGAAGCAGGCGAGCATCGCCGCCGGCTTGGTGTAGGTCCGGTCCTCTTCTTGCACTCGCTTGATATACCCGCTAGTTAAGGTCAACCGCGGTTGAACCGGGATGAACACTGAACCCGTGTTACACATCGCCTGCGGTCACATCAAGATGATAAGCACGATTTCCCGTCCGATCAATCATAGTTAAGCATCTTAGAGCCTCATTCAGTATTACGGTGGGAGACCACGTGAGAACGGGAGGTACTGCAGGTTTTCTTTTTGTTTTTGCTAGTTTTTGCAAGGCGAAAGAGCCTATATTGCTACACTTTGTTATTTTTCACCATTTTATGCCTTTGTGGGCAACCCCAAAACCCCCCATGGACCCACATCGCTCGCCCTTTTCTTACTCATGCTACGGATATCCGGGCGATGCTTGGGGCCAGCGATTAGGCCGGCCCTGAAGCCTGTGATCCCGAATTTATGGTGCCTGGCGCGTCCGCGGATGCAAATACAGCGCCAGTTCTCTAGCACACCCATTTGGCAGATGCCCCGCAAGCGTGTTTCCAAGGACTCCAAAAAGGAGGCCAAGCAGGAGCCGAAAGAGGACGAGTGGCAGGACTCTGACGAGCCGGAAGACTTTGAGCACCGCCCAAAGAACGACCAAAACAAAAAGGACGACCCCAAGGTGTTTATGTACGAGATCAACGGCACCAAGATCATGTGGGGTTTGTTTGCCGCAATCGCTCTGTCTTCGCTACTTTTGGGCGGCTCAAACATCCCCGAGATCACCTGGAAGGACTTTAAGGTGCAGTACCTCGACAAGGGCCAGGTGAGCCGCCTCGAGGTGGTCAACGGCGCAATTGTGAGAGTGTACACCCGCAACAACAACAACAACGAGGCCTCGTGTCAGTTCACTATTGGGTCTGTGGATACTCTAGAGCGGCACATGGTGGATTCCCAAAATAGACTGGGCATTCCCGCGAGCGAGCGGATCCCCGTCTCGTACGTTGAGGAGGGCTCGCTGCTGATGGGTGCTCTCGGGCTGCTGCCGACGCTCATGTTTTTGGGGTTCATTCTGTACATGGGCCGTCGCGCCCAGGCCGGCCGTCAGGGCCAAGGGGGCCAGGGGTCTGGCTTTTTTGGCATCGGCAAGTCCAGCGCCCAAAAGTTCAATCCCCTGACCGACATTACAGTCAAGTTCAAGGACGTGGCTGGCTGCGACGAGGCCAAGACGGAGATTATGGAGTTTGTCTCGTTCCTCAAAAACACCAAAAAGTACGAAAAGCTCGGGGCAAAGATCCCGCGCGGTGCGATCCTGAGCGGCGCCCCCGGCACCGGTAAGACGCTGCTTGCCAAGGCGACTGCGGGCGAGGCCGGCGTGCCCTTTTTCTCGGTGAGCGGCTCTGAGTTTGTGGAGATGTTTAGCGGCGTTGGCGCGTCGCGCGTGCGCGATCTGTTCAAAAAGGCCAAGGAGCAGAGCCCCAGCATGATCTGGATCGACGAGATCGATGCGATCGGCAAGGCCCGCAGCGGTGCCAACGTGCGCGGCGGTAACGACGAGCGCGAGGCGACCCTCAACCAGCTGCTTGTCGAGATGGACGGGTTCGCCAGCGACCAGCACATTGTAGTGCTGGCGGGCACCAACCGGGCCGACGTGCTCGACAAGGCGCTGCTGCGTCCCGGCCGGTTTGACCGCCACATCACGATCGATCTGCCCACTTTGGAGGGCCGCAAGGACATCTACAAGGTGCACCTCAAGGACATTGCTGTTGCCGACATTGAGGAGCTGCCCGGCAAGCTGGCGGCGATGACGCCCGGGTTCAGCGGCGCCGACATCGCCAACTGCTGCAACGAGGCTGCCCTGGCCGCCGCGCGCGCCAACGCGGACCAGGTGACCATGGCGCACTTTGAGCAGGCCATCGACCGCGTGATTGCCGGCCTCGAGCGCCGGTCGCGCGTGCTCCCCAAGGACAAGCGCAAGATCGTCGCCTACCACGAGGCGGGCCACGCGGTCGCCGGCTGGTTCCTCAAGTACGCCGACCCGCTCGTCAAGGTGACCATCATCCCGCACGGCTCGGCCGCCCTGGGCTACGCGCAGCTTCTGCCCAACGACAACAACATCACCACCCAGAACCGCATGCAGGACCTGATGGTAGTCGCGCTGGGCGGCCGCACCGCCGAGGAGATCTTCTTCAAGAGCGTCACCGTCGGCGCCAGCGACGACTTTAAGCGCATCACGGCAATCGCAAAGAGCATGGTGATGGACTATGGCTACTCCAAGGCGCTGGGCGCCGTGCACTTTGACCGGCCCCAGGGTGCCGTGCAAAAGTCATACTCGGAGGAGACGGACGTCCTCATTGACACCGAGGTCAACAAGATCATCGAGCAGTGCCACACTACCTGCAAGGAGCTGCTCGAGTCCCACAAGGACCAGGTGGTTGCCGTTGCCGAGGAGCTGCTGTCCAAGGAGGTGCTCACGCGCGCAGACCTCGTCCGTTTGCTTGGTCCCCGGCCCCACGGCGAGAACGAGCACGAGGCGTTCAAAAAGTACCTCGACAAGGCCTGAGAAAGTGTATATAGAGAATTGAGATGCAGATAAAGTAGCCCCTCGCTCCTCGCAAATCAAGTCTAGACCTTGACGGTAGTTAAATTACATGCAAATCATTAAGGGTGCTCCAAAGGAGCTCTGAGAGAAAAGAGTAGCAAGCGCAGTGCGCTATAATTCAGTGTCAAACACATCCTCCTCCTGCACCGACATTTCGCGCAGGCTGGCCCTCGTCGCCTCGTCCTCGTCCTCGTCCGGGATCCGTGCAATCGTGGAGCGGCGCCGCCGCCTCACATTATCGCCCTCACGCTCCCACGTGTCTGGAAGGGGCGACGCCGCAGCAGCAGCGCCAATCAAACTCGAAAACGCAGGGCTGCCGTAGCTCCCCCCGAGGCTACCGCTCATGCTCATGCTCACTCTCCGTTGCTTGGAGGTCTGCTTCTGGATGGTGCGCGGCGTCGTCACCGTCACCGACCCGCGACGAGCGATGGTGGGGTGGGGGCTCTCGGGCGGCGACTCGGTTCGCTCCTCAGGGCTGCTGCTGGGCGACTCCTCGTCCTTGATGAACCCTTCGGGCGAGTAGTCGGACTTGTCCTCCTCGTTCATGGACACAATAATGGACGCTGCCTCCAAAAGCTGCACCTTTTGGTGCTTGGAAATTAGCAGCTTGGACGCAACGCTCCATTCAGGTGTGTGCTCCCACAAGTGCTTGGCCAGCGACGAGACGTGCTTGTAGCCCTTCCCGCACGCTTGGCACTTAAGTTCCTCCTTTAGCCGCCCCGTTTCCCCCTCAGAGGTGCGGCGAGCCACAAAGCGTCTGCTCAGTTGGGGCACATGCTCGCTAGCTTCACAAACAGTGTCTTCAGGCGTGCTCATTGCGAATTTGGATCGCAAGATCACTAGGTTGGTTACGAAATTTTTTTGGACTCGCGAGTGGGATATACCGTGCCTGCAGGTTTGTCATGTGCTGGATGCATATTCACAGGTTTGGCTTTACTGAGCGAAAACACCCCTTTAGCGCGGCTCGCCGTGGCTCTGGACCCGCCTAATCGCCGCACGTCACCTGACGCACATGAAACACCCCTGCATAAAGTCTCTATATTTTATGCTTTGCGTCTCTTTGTTGTATGCTGCTGCAATTACGTGTGGCCGGATCACTGCAAAAGTCAAAAAAGCGTCCAAATACCGCGAGCTGCGGGGTTTCGGAAAAACTATCCCGTGTTTATCAAATACTCTTGTTATATCCTTTAGCATGCACTTGGCTGGAATATTCAATTAATTACGCGTATCAACTCCTCATTGGCGATTTATGCACCTGCTGCATAGCGCATGCAGCCGCGTGGGTTCGCGTGAGTGGCCGTGCAGCCCACCCAGCCCTAAAAATGATTTAGTAAGCTCGCTTGACCCCAGGCATAGTTTGACAGGTGAATAGACGAAGTCTAAATATGTGCTGGAAATTGTGAGCACTATTTTCTCTAGATGTCAATGCTATATGGCTGCGAGTTGATCTGGCAGGCGCTGAAATTTATTTGGCAGCGCTGATGTGCAGATCTTTTTCTAGCTCGTCTGTCTGCAGGCGCACTGGCACTCAAGCCAAGAGAAACACTTGATTGTACAATTTCATGATATCGCATACTTCAGGAATGGCGCGACCTCGTGTGCGAATGTGCATGGCTTGAAGCAAGAGTCTACTCATAAAGTGCAGACCCTCGCCATGGGGTCTTCGCCTGGATACTCTTGTGGACTGTCTCCATCACAAATCGAGAGCCATGTCGGTATTACTTGGGGTCTGGTGGGTATCCCGCCATCCACCGATTCGATAGCCACTAGAGTTCTATAGGTGACCCAAAGAATATTCTTCTACACTTGCATCCGCTTCTTTCCCTCTGTCAATGCAGCGCCCGCTCCGCCGGCGGGCGATAGCAACTCGCCCATCGCCCTGCCCAGTGGCCACGGGCCCCATGGCTTTTGGAGCAGGTGGGCGGGGATGTGAGCACAATCAACCAGGCAAGGGTAACCCAAATAATCACCGCCCACCTACTCAAAGAGCCATGGGAACCGTAGTTACTGGGTATTGCGCTTAGCGCAGAGTCTGGCGCAGGTACTGCCCAACCTGGCTGCTGCACACCCTAATGCACTCAGCTTTCATCCGCCAATTTCCAAATGTAAACGTAGCAATTACCTGGTTGGATGCCGATGAGTACTAGTGTGTAAATTATTTCCTCTATGGACGGGATTCATGGATGGGTGACCTGGAAAGCTCGGAAATTTTGACGCGAAAAAACGGTGCCAGAGTCCTTTTGGCTAGCGAGACTGCTTCAAAATTCTGAAAACACCCAGTACATGACTGGCCGCATGCGTACTGAGGCGGCCGCTCATTATAGGTTCAGCAGCAAAACGAGTGGCCGCCTCAGTACGCATACGGCCAGTCATGTACTGGGTATTTTCAGGATCTTGAAGTAGTCTCGCTAGCCAAAAGGACTCTGGCACCGTTTTTTGCGTCAAAACATCGGAGCCTTCCAGGTCACCCGTCCATGAATCCCGTCCATAGAGGTGATGATTTACACACTAGTACTCATCGGCATCCAAATAGGTAATTGCTGGGTTTACATCCCGAAATTGGTGGATGAATGCTGAGTGCATCAGAGTGTGCACCAGCTCCGGATGAAGCTGACGGCCAGCAGCGTTCGTAACGAGTCGGGGCCTTGCAGCATAAAGCTCTTCATAGGTAACCATTTTGATACTTCATGTCAAAGAGGGGGAAGGGGGGGGGGGGGCCTTTTAAGGAGTGTCCCACATAAAACCTTGCAGATGCAGGGGTCCATGTGGGTACAATACAAGTACACCAGGGAGGGGGCTTCTGAATAAATCTGCAAATTAAACAATTTTGAGCTGTAATTCCATTTTTATTAGCTCGACTCTCAATAATTTTTTGCGGGCCCGTGCTGAGACGCTTCTCCCCGCTCTTCGCAAAAACGCGATTTCCAGTTCGCAGGAGACAACCATTATTTTTTGCAGTGTTCTGCTTCAATCAATTGAGCGTAAAGCTCTCTCTACGTGTCTACAGGTGGTGCATACATATGCATATGCAGTGCATGGGTTACGGAACTCTGTGCAGTTCCCAAACAGGAAAAACAGGAAGAAGCGCGTGCGTGCATGTGACGATAGTACTAGTGAATGGCCACAGCTTTCAAATAATTGAACTGAACCTGGCCAACTGTTGAAGAGGGTACTCCCTCGTGGCGGGCTCACTCAAGCGGGCCGTACATCTAGATTATTCAAGAGACCTTATGGACAAGGTCTAGTAATTCATCTTTGCAAACCTGGCCTATTTTGATGTTAATCACTCACTGCTAAACAGATTTATGCCAGGTCATCGCTAAATTTCATGAAGCACGTTCCCAATGATGTTTTCCATTATCGCAAGCACGGCCGTGTGGGGCAACTGCATGTAGTCGAGGGGAAACGAGGGAGCACCACCTGTGCGGGCCTAATATCATCAGTGGACGTCTGTATCAAATTTGTCTCATGCGCACGTGCTTTAACCTTGTATCGCCCCAATTTTCTAGACCAGAAGACATAGAGCGATATGTGTAATGCGCAAATAGACAGCGATCTTCCTCTTACAAACAAGCCGCGTCTCGTGTGACCATTATATACTCTAACTTTCTTAAAATCTGGGGAATTGGATTATACTGTGCAGAATTAGGCAGAAGTCATTTGCTTCTTGATCCATATGGAGGATTTATCTTCGAAAAATAGAGCTATATGTTGCAGAAGCTCAATCGTAGGGTAGCTAGCGCGTATACCACTGCACCGTATGCAACAAATACCTAATGTCACCGCGAATCCGATAAGAAGCATAATCAATACAGCGCGAGTCAAGCAAGGCAAATATTGTCATTGCTTCAAGGTTATCCACGAGTTGCGCGGAAGCCCAACGAAAGGCCTCACAGCCATACCGCATTGCCGCTCTAAGCAGAATTCCGCGGTCACCACGCAAAGATTCAGAGGCAAACTTGAGCGCGTCGAGATTTTTGTGCACCAGCTCAATAATCAAATCGCGGTCGTCTCTAAGGCGTGCTGATGCATATTCGAGAGCGTTTATGCACTGCGAAGCTGCCACCATCGCTACATCCCGGTCATCGCAAAGTCCTGCACAAACAAACTGCAGAAGCTTGCCGTCTTGTGACACTGCTGCAATTGCTATATCGCGGTCGCCACAAAGTCGTTGGGAAATCAATAAGAAATTGTAAGGCCAACGCCTCACAGCTGCCATCGCCACCTCGCGGTCATCGCGCAGTCGTGCAGAGGCACACTCAAATGCCGAGTTATTTTGGGTAATCGCTACCATTACCACCTCAAAATCATCGCAAAGTCTCTCAGAGACATGGCGAAGAGCCAGACCGTCACGAGTCACCGCTGCCAGAGCCACCTCACGGTCGTCGCGTAGTCGTGGAGAGGCAAAACAAAAGTTACTGGGCTGATTTCGAATGCCACCAATGTTACGTCCCGGTGGTCGCGTAGTCTACCCGAGACATATCTGAATGCCGACTCAAACTCCGAGTGTTCAACGTCCAGCACCGCCATTACCATCTCATGGTCATCGCGAAGTCTTTCAGAGGCACATCGGAAGCTCGTGCCATTACGAGACTTTGACACCGCTGCAATGACCACCTCAGGGTCATCGCGCAGCTTTTCTGATGCAAATTCAAGGCTGTAACCATTACGCACAACCGCTGCCATGACCACTTCGCGGTCTTTGCGCAATTTCCGAGAGGCATAGACAAGATTATCACCGCAAGACGTGACAGCAGCCAGCATCACATCACGGTTATCGCGGAACTCTCGTATAACATAAAAGGGTTGGTGGTGTTGATACATGTCGAGGTGGAACTGCTTGTCGAGGCGCAACTCTCGGGGAAGAAGATACTTGATTTCATGTTCGTGAGGATCCCGCACATCCCAGTGATTGGTTCCAAATTCACCCCAGTCGGTGAACAGCCTCGACCACAACCTCCAGACCACGGGCTGGAATGGGAAAGATCTTGGGCTCCGCTTGCATTGCAATGTGCAGAGGGTGCTGAGCTGGTGATAAAGATCAGCTCTCGGTTGCTCACGCTGTTTCTTCAAGTAGTCGTTCGCAATGTCGCTTGTGTTGTAAACATTGAATCTTGACCATGCCGTGTCAGAGAGAAAGGCCTTTCTGAAACCCCGGCTCACTCTGGAGAGCTTGAGAAAACAGTCAGGAGTTGAAGATGGCACGTTTTCCATGATTGTGACAATAGCCACATAGGGCAGGTGCATCACAATTGGTGGGGTGATGGTACTGCAAAAGTCAAGGATGTAATGGTCTGCATCAAAATTAGATTTTAAGCTTAACGGCAATAGTAGTATGAATTGAGGGTTAGCGCATTGCTGCAGACGCGCTGCGTGTAAATGAAAGAGTTCAAGCCCGGTTGTACATTATCAACTGGGGTCTTGTACATGGTGATTTCATATCACAGCTAAAAAGTGTATGTGCATCGAAGCATTAGTACTAATTGAGGCCAAGCGCAATTGGCTAGTGTTGCACAGATCCTCCGCAGCTTTGTTGGGGTGCTTGTGCTCTACAACTCTCGAGCGTAGGACGCGACTCACGAGGTGCACTTTTCGAACATGACGCTCAATAACTGATTAGATAGTATCTCTAGAGATTTAAATTTATGCTTCTTGCTCCCAGTTGGCATCCTCCTCAGCCCAGTTGTCTGTGACGGGCTCAGCGGGGGCAGCGGCGGCGTCCCAAGAACCAGCGAAAGGCTCCTGAGTGGCCTCAGCGGGGGCGGCCTCCTCCTCGGCCTCCTGGAGCTGCTCCTGCTCCTCAGTGGGGTCGCGGTAGAAGTACAAGTCGGGCATAACGCTCCACTGGGTCTGGCGGTCCTCAAGGTCACCGCGGATGCGGAGGACCTCACGGGCGAGGAGCCACCAGATGAGACCGATGGAGTGCTTAGATTTGTTGTTGCAGGGGATAACAACGTCAACGTACTCGAGGGGGCTGTCCAGGTCGCAAAGGGCAATCACGGGGATGTTGACGTAGGAAGCCTCCTTGATGGCCTGGGCGTCGGTGCGAGGGTCAGTCACAATGATGAGACGGGGCTCCTTGAAAGAGCGGGTGATGTAGTTGGTAAAGCTACCGGGGGTGAAGCGACCAGCGAGGGCGGTGGCACCGGTGTGGCTGGCGAACTTGAGCACGGCACGCTGACCGTAGGTACGGGCAGAGAGGGCGACAACGTCGGCAGGGTTGGGGACGGCGGCGATGACGCGGGCGGCCAAGACGATCTTCTCCCAGGTGGAGTCAAAACGGATAACAGAGACACCGTCCTGGCGCTTTTTGTAGAGGTAAGGCTCGTTGCGCACCTGGACGTTCTTGGAACCAAGGTGGGTCTGTGCAGCAAGCAACAACTGCGCGTCGCTCTCGGTCAAGGGGAACATGATGATGGAGATTTCGACAGCGGGGGTATTGAGTGGGTGTTGCCGAGTGGAAATTGCGCGCCCTATTCGGGTGAGTCATGATTTGGTGGGGTAGGGCTCAGGGTTGGGTGTGCGAAGGGGGTGTTGGGGGGTGTTGGGGTGTCCGAGGGGGCACGAGGGGGTGCTGTCAGGGCACCCGAGGAGCGCTGAAGAGTGTACACACAAGCACGGGAAAGAGCGTGCCAGGACTAGGCGCCGCCCCTTCCACCACTTTCATGCAGGCTTATTTAAATCAGTTGGATTATATAGATTAGTTGGCCTCGCTCTCACCGAGCTCGAAAACAACGTTCTTGCCGGTAAGCTTGCCGTAGACGCTCTGGAAAGAGTCGATCTTGTAGTTGATCTTGTCGGCGTGCTCAGGGTTGAGGAAAACCTTGTACTGGCGGTTGCCACCAGCCTGGAAGCGGCAGCGCTTGCCAACAATGTCGCTGGGGAAGACAACATCCTCGAGGATGGCGTCGTGGACGGCGCTGATGGTGCGGCTGCGGGGGCGCTTCTGGTGAGCGAGGGCGCGCTTGCGGCTGGGCTTGGGGAGCACGCGGCGCTCGGAAAGGAAGATGATGTGCTTGTCGGGGAACTTCTTCTCGAGCTCACGGGTGACGCGAATCTGGTTCTGCTGAGATTTGTGGAAGAGAGTGAGCTGGGGAACGGGCACAAAGACGACAATGGCGGCCTTGCCAGCACCGGTGGCGAACTCACGGGCGTGCTTGAACTGGAGGGCACGGACGGCGAGCTTGAGGTCTTCGTTGCTCTTCTCGAGGTCGAACAAAGCCTGAGCGACCTTGAGCTCGAGCTCAGTGGGGTCGTTGTTGAGGATCTTCTGGGCAGCAGACATTGTGGAGCGAGTTGGCGCTGGCATGGGTTGAGTGGGGGCAGGGAGTGGAAAATGCGCGCCCTATGTGGTTATGTAATATTTCGGTTGAAGGGGCGCGCCGGGATTGCGAGGGTATTGCAGGGACTGGGGGGCTAATTGAGTAGAATTTAAGGTGGATGTGGGAGAAGGGAAGAGCCTCGATGGCGTTGCCGCGCGGCAATGCAGCGTAGCGCAGCATAGGACGCAGCACAGGATGCAACGTGTCTGGGTGTGCAGAGTGTAGGGGAATCAGGGCAGTTTAGAGGTATCTGAAGCTCAATATCCCAGGATACCCCATTCAATCCCGAGCCTGGCCCTCTGTGCGAGCCGCACTCTCACGAAGCTCTTGCAGCCGATGCTCTTCGGCCTGCGCACGGTCAATCTGGGTGAGTTTGTAGTTGCCGTACACGGCTACAATGAACGTTGAAGCGCCGAGCCACAGCCGCACGCCTGGCGACAGCTTGAGGTAAGATCTCCAGAGGGACATTTGAAAGCAGCTTGGTGCTCGTCGATTGTTGATAGAGTGAGGCTGCAGGTGGAGCGGTGGTGGTTGAGGTGATTGTGCAGGCTGGTGTACAGGCTGGTGTGCAGGCTGGTGATTGGGGGTAGTCTGGTACTTGTGCAGGCTGGTGATTGAGGGAAGTCTGAGTGGATGCTGGGTTGTGGATGCAGCTGGCTCTAATCAAGTACCTCTAGCTCTTGCTTTAGCTCTGGCTCTAACTATCTAACTGCCTCCAAGTGCCTAGCTCCTCTAGCTACCTCCCTAGCTCCCTCGACTCATCCACCGGTTCGCCAATCTCATTTTAGAAATGCAATTTACTATCTAAAGCAAAAGGTTAATAAACATAGTGGCAAAGCCAAAGCCCGCCAAAGTGGGGGCCGCGTTCTTTGAGGAGCTCGAGCCAGAGGCAGAGCCAGAGGCAGAGCCAGAGGCGGACGAACTGGAGGAGCCAGAGGCGGATGAACTGGAGGAGCCCGAAGAGCTCTCAGTCTGGTCGCCGTCGCTGCCGGTGTAGCCCTGGTTGGTGGTGTCGTTCATGTCCCACTCGGAGCCGTACATGGTGGGCGTGCCGTCGTTGCCAAGGGCCTTGCCGGCGCCGCTGCTAAAGAATTTTTGAGCGTACTTGGGGGTCTGGGGCAGCTTGATGTCGGGCTTCACTTCCCACTTGCCCTCCTGGTAGGCGGGGCAGGTGGACGCCGAGCTCGAAGAGACGGCGCCGCCGTCGCCGCTCGGGTTGGAGGCGCCCGCGAGCGCCTTTTTGAAGTTGCCATAGTCAGTGGTCTCGCTCACCGAGGAGCCGTCGATCTTGACCAGGCCATAGCTGCTGCCCTCCTCCGAGTACTCATAAACCAAGCCGCCGCTGTAGACGCTGCTCATGTCGGTCGAGTAGAGGCTCTTGACCTCGGGGAAGGTGCGGGGCAGGTTGGTGTTGCAGCCGTACTCGGACAAAAAGAGCGGCATCGAGTAGTTGGAGTAGTTCTTGACGTTGTCGCTCCAGCCGCTCTGGGTGAAGCTCGAGCCGTCGCCGCACCACGAGTAGTCGTTCATACCAAACATGTCGATGCGCTCCGAGTCGTCGCCACAGTTGAGGTAGGCCATCTGCTCCCAGCGGTTGTCGCTAATGTCGGCCGCGCTGTAGGCGACGGGGATTTGGCGGTCGCACTGCTTGGAGATGTACTGCTTCATGTCGCGAACCACGGCCTTGATGTAGGGCGCCGCGTGCGAGTTGTTGGCCGAGTTGATCACCTCGTTGGCCGAGATGAAGCCAAACACGTTGGTGTAGTTCTTGAACGAGTCGATCGTGGCAAACACGTGCTGCAGGTAGCCCGAGTTGTAGCTGAGCTTGAGCGTGCTCTCGTTGAACCGGTTGAGCGAGTTGTGCGGGGTGTTGACATCGAGCAGCAGGTAGATGCCCGCGTCGTCGAGCGCCTGCATGCACTCGCTGTGGTCCTTGGAGTTGTCCACCGTGTAGACGCGCACCATGTTGACGCCGAGGTCCTTGAACTTTTCAATGTCGCGCTTGCAGCTGTCGGCGTCGGCCAGCGGGTCGTTGGCGTCGCTGCTGCCACCGGGCTGGTAGTCGACGCCACGGATGTAGAAACGCGTGTTGGAGCCCTCGGGGTAAAACGCGTTGCCCTTGATGGAGATTGCGGGAAGCGACGCGAATGCTGCACCAAGCAGAGAAAGAGCGGAAAGTTTCATAGTCAGCACCCTCGAGGGCCCGCTTTCCTTAAGTATGGAGCAGCCGCATGCATATGCAGCATATGCACGAGGTCTCCCTTGCGAGGACTTTGGAGGTCAGAGAGAAAACAATAAACAAAATGGTTTTTTTTTAATGAAAGACTGAAATAAAAACAACTTCTATTTATAGAATTATTCAGCATGCCAATGCAACCGGCAAGGGGTCCTTTCAAATGCGGCGGCTACGAGCGGCTGTTTGAGCTATGCTTGGGCTGGGCTTGAGCTGTGCTGCTCGCTCCCCGCAAATGCACCCTGCTGCACGGCCTGTCCCAATCGGGAATCGTGCATCAGTCGTCGACCGCAGCCTCGCTGGTGTCTGCAGGGGGTACTCTTTCGAGCAAACTCTCGGCGACGATGTTTGAGCCGCGACGATGAGGGTCGCTGGCAGGGTTGCCAAGAACTGTTTCGCGGATGACGTTTGACGCGCGTCGTTCGCGAGGCTCGGCGGAAGGCTTGGCGTGTTGCTCTGGTTGTTCGATGAGAGAGGGTTGGTCCCTGGGGTTTGCAGAGTCAGATTGGGGGGTTTCAGGGGACTTGGAGAGATCGATTTGGGTGTTTTCAGGGGAGGTCTCAGATTGAGGTTCCTGGATGGGTTCCTCAGTGGGGTCCTCAGTGGGGTCCTCAGTGGCAGTGGATTTGGATTCAATAACATCAGATTGAGGCTTTTTGACAATGGGTTCCTCAACTTCCGCTGTAGTTGCCAATGCCACAGGTTCCACTGCCTGGGATTGTACATCAGGCTCCACAGCAGACTCCACAGGCTCAGACTCTGCAGACTCAGGCTTCACAGGCACAAGTTTAGCTGTTTCCCCTGCCTCACCAAAATCAAACTTATGCGACAAGTCCTTTTGAGAACCCCCTTGAGCCTCTTGAGCCTCTTGAACCTTGGACTCACTCTCCACCCGCTTCTTCCATAGATCAACTACCACCGTAGAATAAACCGGCTTGGCAGACGCAGGCAGCCGCCGCTGGGGCCCGCGCGCCCGCGCACGGGCAGGCGGCATCGACTGGATCTGCTCCTCGGCCTTTGCCTGTTCGGACGCCTTTTCCTCAAAGTCGCGCGTGGGTTTGCGCGACATGGCGGGAGGGCCCTTTGCGATCGCGGCGCTCAGGTCGTTGAACATTGTGGTGCCCTGCAGCGCGGCGATGCGCGACCCCAGTTTCGGTTTGGGGCGGGGCCGCTCTGGCTGGGCGGGCTCTTCGATGGGGAACTTGCTCAGGACCGAGGGCCGTGCGGGCCGTGCCGGTTTGGGTTTGGGGGCCGGCTGTGTTTCGGTTGCAGTTTCGTGTTTGGTCTGGGGGGAATTGAGTGAGGACTTGTGCTCAGGCTCCTTTGGCTCCTTTGGCTCAACCTCCTTGAGCTCATGCTTGGGCTCCTTTAGCTCAACTTCCTTAGGCTCCTTTGGTTCAACTTCCTTTGGCTCCTTGAGCTCAAATTCAACCTCCTTTGGCTCCTTTTGCTCCTTTGACTCCTTTGGCTCCTTTGGCTCCTTTGGCTCCTTTGGCTCCTTTGGCTCCTTTTGCTCCTTTGGCTCCTTTAGCACAGGCTCCTTGAGCTCAGATTCAACCCCCCTTGGCTCTTTTGGCTCTTTTGACTCCACCGCATCAAGCACCTTGGGCTCAATCTCTTGGGGCTCAGCCTGCTCCCTGGGCAAGTCTCCAAGCTGTTTGTGCTCAGTATTGGAGGTCACTTTGGAAACCTCAGTCAGGGGATCCTCTGGTTCCTTTGGCTCCTCGGGCCCCTTGGGCTCCTTGGGCTCCCTGGGCTCCTTTGGTTCCTCGAGCTCCTTGAGCTCAGGCTCAGGCTCAGGCTCAGGCTCTAGAAGCTCGTTGGACTCGCTTTCGAGCTTCTTAGACTTTAGCACTTCAGACTTGGACTCAGCAGCCTCCCCGGACCCTTGAAACACTTTTGAATTGTTCGTTTGGCCTTGCTGCCCCTCGCTTGGTCTACTGGGCCGCGCGGGCCGCGCGGGTCGGGCAGGAGTCGCTGGTTTCTCAACCACACTCTCTGGTGCCTTGGGCCGCTCTGGCCGCTGAGGCCTGGCCGGGCGAGCCGGTGCCTCTTTTGTGTGCTTTGCAGCGTCCGGCAATTCAGGCCCTGCCTGCGGCTCCTGGGACTCACTGCTGGACGCCTCCACCAGTTTGGGCCTCTCTGGTCTCGCCGGTCTCGCAGGCCGCGCTGGCCGCGCCGGCAACTCCTCTGGCACCTCTGGCACCGCCTTCTCCTCCTCAATCGCCTCCTCAATCACAGGTGCGCTCGCACGGAGCTCGCCAAGGTCCAATTGCTCAACAACAGACGGCCTGCGAGGGAAATCGCTGCGCGCCTCGAGCTCGTTCTCGCTGATGGTCTCGCTCTTGCGGTGCGGCGCAGGGGGCTCCTCAATCTCCACCGCTGTGTGGACACCCTGGCTGATATCGTTCGTGGCAAGATCAACTGGTACCGGATCCCGAATGGGCTCATCCACAACCGGCTTGACCAGCCTCTCAATCTCCGCAACGTCCATGATTAGAAGATGGCGGAAATGGTGTTTTGAGTACCCAGCTAACGCTATCTAATTAGGAGCCGTAAACGAACTTGAACAAGTCGTTAAAGACATAGTAGTTGCCACCCTCGTTGACCAGGTGGAACACCTCGGTGAACAGCTGGGGGTGCTCGCCGTCGTCGATCACGAGCTGGCCGGTGACGACGATGAGGATGTCCTGGCCGTTGAGGCTGCAGGGCTGCGCGTCGAGCGTGGAGATCTGGTGCTGGACCTTCTGGAAGGGCAGGTCGCGCAACTTTTCAATGATTGCGGCAGAGCCCTGGACCTGGTTCTTCTCAAAGGTCCACATGCTGTGGTCGCGGTAGAACGAGCCGAGCTGGGTGCGGTCGGCCTCGAACGCCTGGTAGTAGGCCTGCACAAACTGCTTTGCGATATCGTCGTAGTTGGACATGACAAACGGTAGGGTATTTTTTGGCAGTGTAGGGTTGTTGTGGTAGGGGGTGTAGGGGGTGTAGGGGGGTGGGGTGGTGGGGAGGTGTAGGGGGGTAGGGAGGTAGGAAAGTAGGGAGGTGTAGGGATGTAGGGGGGTAAGGAGGCGTAGGGAGGGTGGTGTAGGGAGGCGTAGGGAGGGTGTAGAGAGGCGCAGGGAGGATGGTGTAGGAAGGTGTAGGAAGGCGTAGGGAAGCGTAGGTGCACTAAATACACTGGCCTGTAAAAACATTCTATTCTCAAGATGTACACTCACTCGATATCGACGCTATCCATCAACCCCTATCCCTACCTCCCAATCGCACCTCCCGCACCTTACTATGATTGGTGACCAGCTGGGAAACAGCTACAAGCAAACCCTCGAGTGGTACAACACCTCTCTAAAGTTCTGCGAGGAGGTCAACGACTTTTACCGAGAACGGGCCGCCATTGAGCGCGACGCCGCTCAGAAGCTCCAGCAGCTCGCAAGCAAGCACTTTACCCGCAAGGCAGCCCTTTCCTCGGCGGCTTCAGTCGGGCCTACCCCCGTAACCACCGCAGGGAGCCTCGAAAACAGCACGCTCGGCGCCTGGAACGAGATCCTCAACCAGACTGAGGCAATTGCCGCCAGCCGCAAAAAGCTCGCCGACCAAATCACAAACGAGACCACCTCCGAGCTCGGGCAGCTCGTGAGCAAGTGGCAGGCCATTGGAGACGTGGTTGCCAGCGTGCACTCGGCAACAAAGTCCGACATGAGCAACTGCATCTCCACCGTCAAGCAGAGCAAGTCGCAGTACGACGAGGCGTGCGTCGCGATGGAAAAGAGCAGGGCAAAGCAGTCGAAAAAGACCAGCGAGAAGGAGGAGCAGATGGTGAACGCCAAGAACGGGTACATGCTGGCCGTGGCCGTGGGCAACCGTGTGCAGCAAAAGCACTACTACGACGACGAGCCCGAGCTGCTCGACGCCATCGAGGCCGCCTACATGGCGCGCACGGCGCAGCTGAACCGCATCCTCAAGGCGGTGGCCGCGCGCGAATCGCAGCTCTGCCAGTCGACGCTGGGCGCCCTGGAGGCGAGCACCGCGGCGGTCAAGGGCAACGCGCCGGTGCACGACATCTCCATGTACATCAAGCACAACCTGCGGCAGTGGCCGGGCCCCACCGAGATGGTGTTTGAGCCGAGCCCCGTGTGGCACGAAGAGGCCGAGTTCAACACCGAGGAGGCGGGCCTGCGGTTCCTGCGAGCGCGCCTGGCGCAGGCGGACGCCGCGATTGACACGGCCACTGCCAACTCGCAGGGCATCATGTCGCAGTTTGAGGACTCCAAGGCGGCCCTGGCCCGCGCCGATTTTGACGCAATGCTCGCGGGCCAGGTCGCGCCGCTCTTGACCAAACAGCTCACCGCGCTCAAGAGCCTGGTCTCTGCGGAGACCAAGCGTGTCTCGCTCGAGACGGAGCTCGAGACCGTCGAGGGCGCCTGCCGCGGCAAGGACCTCTCGTCGGTGCCCGTCACCCGCACCAAGACCAAGCGCGGGCTGCTCGGCAAGAAGAAGGAGGTTGTCGAGGTTGTCGAGGCCAAACAGCACTCGCAGCACGCCGGGATCGGCATCAAGTCGCTGCTGGCGCGCAAGGCCAAGGACACGGCGCTGGTGCTCTACGCGTTCACCGCGAGCGGCGATGGCGAACTCACCGTCGCGGAGGGTGAGACGCTCACACTGGTAGAGCGCGACGACGGGTCTGGCTGGGTGACCCTGAAACGGGGGACCGAGCAGGGGATTGTTCCGAGTTCGTACTGTGAGGTATCTGCTGCGGCTCACACCGCGCCCTCAGCACCACCCTCGGCAGCGCCCTCGGCAGCTCCAGTACCACCACCCTCCCGCCACAGCCGCACAGTCGTTGCGCTCTACCAGTTTGACGCGCAGGACGCCGACCAGCTGAGCATCAAACCCGGCGACCAGATCGCCGTCACCGAGGACGACCCCGGCACTGGCTGGACCACCGGCACCGCAAACGGCAGCACTGGTATATTTCCTACAAGCTATGTACAATAAAACGCCAATGCATCGGGCGACCCCTTTTACGCGCCGCGTGTCATCATGCAAGACAGGACGGCCGAGTTCAGAGCGGCGATTCAGTCGCTCACGCGCATCCACGGGCGCCCCCAGGCGGCCCCCAAGCCCCAAACAAAGTCAGAGTTTAGCCAGCGGGCCGCGGGGATCGCCAAAAACATCGCAGAGACCATGCAGCAGCTCCAGCACCTCACGCAGCTCGCAAAGCGCAAGCCCATGCTCGACGACCGCCCTCAGGAGGTCGCAGAGCTCACAAGCGTCATCAAGCAGCGGCTTGGCCAGATCAACGAGAGCATCCGCGGCCTCCAGGGCCTCCAGACCACGGGGCCGGCCCAGGTCAAGGACCACTCGAAAAACATTGTTATCATGCTCCAGGGCAACCTCACCGAGGTCACATCCAACTTTACCAAAGTGCTGGAGGACAGGACAAAGTCGATCCAGTCTCACAGGCCGCTGGTGGCCGCCCAAACACGGCCCGACAACCCGCTCTACAAGCCGTCCAGCTCCAGCTACAATGAGAATCCCTACACAGGCGCCGCCGCCGCAGAGGACCCGCCCCTGCAAGGACCTGGCGAGCTGCTGCTTCCGCAGGAGCAGACGCTCACGCTGCTCGAGGACCAGCAGAGCTCGTACCTACAGAGCCGGTCCACCGCGGTCGACGCGATCGAGTCGACAATCAACGAGCTCGGCGGGATCTTTGCCCAGCTGAGCTCGATGGTCGCCGAGCAGCGCGAGACGGTGCAGCGCATCGATGCCAACACGGACGACATTGCGCTGAACGTGAGCGGCGCGCACCGCGAGCTGCTAAAGTTTTACTCGCGCGTCTCGTCCAACCGGTCGCTAATGCTCAAGAGTTTTGGGCTTGTTTTGGTGTTTTTCTTTTTGTGGGTTTTGATCAGTGGTTAGGGCTTTTAGATGTATATTTATGATAGGAGGCAGGCCCACGCGCCATGTATTTGGCAGAAGCTGGGGCTTGGAGCTCTGTCGCACCGTTGTGGTTCAATACCTTTAGGAGCTAACTGGTTCTGTAACCGTTGTGGTCTTGGGCAGACTACCCTGGCGTTCGCTGGGAGCTCGAAACTACTTGAGTTTGATGTGATAGCCAAGTGAGTATGCTTCAATTTATCACAAAGTCATTCAGACGATCATTCCAGAACTTGGTGCATCCTAGGCAAAGCCAACATGCACTGCCACGCCCGTCCGCTACAGGCCCTACAGACCCTCGCTCTGATGGCTACATTTGAGGCTCTCATGACAAGACGTTTACAAGTAAATTGTGGTTCTCAACAAGCCTAGAAATAGACACGCTTGAGACGCCAATTGGCTCTAAAGGGTGGCCCAGCCCGACAAAGAATAGCTGACCTAGAGCAGCTCATAGATTAGCGCCTGAGTATCGACTGAATCGGGTCTGTCCCTAGTTCCAGGCCGCTCGGGCTCTCAATGCACGCCTGCTTGAGCCTAGCAATGTAAACCACAACGACCAGCCCAGTGAGTGATCTGCACCAGCTTCTCCTCTAGGTTATCGATCAATACCAACGACAATTGCTCGACGGCAGGTGCCTCAAGGCGTGTCGCTACGTTGTCAAGAGTGCATAGATCTTTGAGAGCATGGGCATCAACAGATAGCAGACCCAAAGCTGTAATAGTACGTCCAGATCCATTTTAAAGCCTGGAGTTTTAGGAGAGTACCTTGTGTACACTTTGTACCAGTACAAATATATCCACACCCTTCATGCCCAGGAGACCCACACCACATGAGTTTCCTCACAAAACCTGCACTGCAATTGACTTGGAAAGTCTTGTAAACCAACAACTCTGACGCAATTGAAGCATTATAAACTCGAGCCTCAAGCGCCTGGTTCGCGAGATACGTAAAATGGCGGCTTTTCTTTCTTTTCTTTGATTTGGGAGCCGAGCTGAATCCCACCAGACCTTTTACTGCTCAGTTTTACTGTCACTCCCATTTTATGATTATCTTTTCTGTAGAAACTATGGGCTGAGGAGTATCAGCTCTAGTCTTAAAGAGGGGCGGCTGCTCCTATGGCAGCTCTTGAGTATGTATGGTTTTAGTTGTCACAACCGATGGTTCGGTGAGTCACCTGGGGCCGCCTAGGGTGGCTTCCAGATGGTATAAGTCATTGTTGTGCTATGGAAATAGTAGCAGTCTTAGACTTGACTGGTCTGGTATCCTGACCTGTCAACACTTTTCACAGGGCTTCTGTCTTCAGCCGTGTCTATATAGCTCGCAGCAATGTGCATTGAGGCAGCAGTAACATGGGCGAGCAATGCATCTGTACATGTGTGCCAATCACGTGTATTGCTGCTAATACAGTTCTCAAATGCATCGCGTGCAAAAAAAGATACTTGCGTACAGCCCGCGGCCAAGAGGTATACATTACCAGCTATTTTTGCCCTACCGCCCTGTCTCAATAAGCCAGGCAACTCGGTAGCAGTAAACGTGGTCATCCCCGCAAAGGCTGCCAGCTTGAACAATGGTGATTTAGATAGCATTACCACCAGGTTACCTACGGGCTGTTCCTTTACGGGCTTTATGACTTCCAGAAAAGCTGCTACGACGAAAAAAAATATAGCACATAATTTCATAGGATGGGTCATGATAAGCCATTTTTTTTGATTTACCTAAATTTATGTAGTGATAGCAGTTGTGATTGTCTAAAAGCGTGAGGCCTAGGGCCGAGCGCTCGCAACGCCTGGGGTGCTACCTATGGAACAGCGGTGGTCGAGATCGGTGCTGCCGGAGCAAAGCGAGGTCCGTCACCCGTCAACCAGTCCTGAGCAAATATGGCTTGCTCCT